>UXGC01000414.1:0-118157 GCA_900480045.1 Eurytoma adleriae
GGCGCGGGGTGGGGGGAGAGAGCACGTCGATAGAAAAAGGGCAAAACTCTGCGGGCGCCGCGCGGGTGCGAGAGAGAGAGGGCGAGCGCGGGAGCGAGCGAGGCGGCGATAACGGCGGGCGCGCGCGGGCGGCGGGGCGGGGAGGAGGGGGGACGGGCGGCCGAGGAGAGCCGAGGCCCGGCGAGGCGGCACGAAGCCGCGAGCTCCGAGCGCCGCGACGGCGACTTTGCAGTGCCGCCGCTACTACGGTGCCGCGCTTAGGTTACCCCGACGGGCACGTCTCCTCTCCTGTCCGACTGTGTGTGCGCGCGCGCGAGATCGCCCATCCAGGCTCGTGCGTCTCGGCCGGCGGCGACTACACGGCGACGACGGCGAGGCTCGCGACCGGGGCGTGGGACCGACGGGGCTTGTCCAGGAGGCGAGGAAGTTTCACACGAGCAGAGGGACGCGCGCCGCCGGGTGTGGTGTGTGCGAGGCCGCCCCGCGAGTGCGCCGCGTCGATGAGTCTTCGGACGGTGGACGCGGGTGCCCCTGCCCAGGATGAGCAGCGCGAGCTCGGCCGAGAGCTCAGCCGGGCGCTCGTAACGTAATCGCGTTAACCGTACGCCTCCGGCGGTGGTGCTCGTCTTGTATTCGCCGGGAAGGAAAGTGTGACCAGTGCGCGCGGCGAGGAGGTTAAGGCAGGGTCCGCGCGGGACCCGAAGGAGGATGCGCCCGAGAGCCGGAGCGACGCGCCTCCCACTCGGCTGAACTCTCTGATACCCGAGTGACTACCTACTCGCTGATTCAAGGCGGCTCTTCGCGCCTCGTTGTGTGCCAGTTCTTACTTTTGCCCGTCTCTCTGTCCTCGGTCTCTCCTTTTTTCTCTTTATCTCTGTTGTGCTCGTAGTGTGTGACTGTTCGGACACGGGGGAGAAATACGATAGACTCGGGCAAGATGCAGGTGGCCACGCTCTTTCGGGAGAGCGCCAACTTGCTCGGCGCCTCTAGTATGGACACCCCGCAGACCCACCACCAGATGCAGCAGCAGCAGCAGCAGCAGCAGCAGCAGATGCAGCAGCAGCAGGCCGTTGACACTCACTTCACCCATCACATGCAGCATCATTACAAAATGTGAGTACACTCGAACTTCGCGCGCCACGCTTCTAGCCCCCGCGATGCACTGCCGAATATAAACAACATAAACAATCGATCTTTATTGCTCGACGAATAGATGCTCTTTCTCCCTTCCCCCTACTCTTTCGCCCCCCCCCCTCTTTTCATTTTCACGCCAGCATTGAAACGCGTCGAGGGCCTTTCAGCTGTAGGATCTACTTGTAAAGGTTTTACCACTATCGGGCACCAAATGCATTTGGTTTTTAAATTTAGTTTACTTGTAATACCGTTTAGTTATTACTGGATGTTCTTGATGCGATTTTTTTCGAAATAATAATACATGCGTTTGTAAAGGTGATGATCAATAAGACTAGGTAGGGTACAAGTTTTTATATTTTTCTAATGAATAAACGACAAATTGGTGGCATATAGTGCAGTCATAGACTTATACGTTGAAATTTTAACTTCAAGTCGTTTTAAAATTAAACGTAAAAAGTAAATTTTTTAAGAGTAATAATTGAGCAACGATTAGTACTTGTCGATAACACATGTATACTTCATTATCTCCATCAAATATTGAGATCTTCAGAGGCGGAGGAGGGGAATTTGATGTATAAGTAAAATCACCTTCACCGCATTGAGAATCTGCTATAAAATACTTATGCCACAAATCAGAAAACATAAAATAGATAACAGATTGATGCATCAACGGTATTTCGGATAGTTATTTACAAGCGTTAAAGCACTTAAAGCTTTAAAATACCTGAAAAAAGGCCAAGTTTAAATGAGATCCCCTGATGAATTCGAGATCAGTTTGGACAAGAATTTTAGAAAGTCTGAAAGTATATAAATGTACGTGAAGATGGTCTATCGGCTGTTTTATCATGGAATTGAATTCTGGCGACTTGAATAATATAAAATGAACGTACCTTGAATCGCTCCGAAGATCGAGTATTAATTTGTTGAGAAAACGGGTCGGCAAAAGGTGGCACATTAAACTAGTTGTCCGACTAGAAAATAATGAAAAATTTCCATTTTTATATGACGCTATCAATTACTTAAAGTGTCGTCGTGGTCGCATAAATTTTCGAGTCGTATACAGGGACACCAGCGCGCGAAGGTGCAATATTATTGATGGCGCATTAATGCAACTCTGATAAAACACGCTCGATTAAAATATAAGAAAAAAAAGTACTCCGCTTTAGCGCGGCGCGCTATCTACCGAAACATCCGTTGATTTGATTTAGTATTTATACGCGAATACGAGCATTTGAAAGTATCTTGAAAAATTTTACTTTTACCCAAATTTATTCAATCAAACATGTAAACATGCAAAAACATTCCACGTAAGCGTATTCGACTGATTCTATAAGATTTGTCCGTCTGTTATATTTGTTTAAAATTATAATAGCCTTCCCACTTTGATATTTAAATCGGAAAGTTACGATGCTTTGACCCAGTGCATGCAGACTATTAAGGCGAATCAATGTTTTGATAAACTCCGAATGTTTTGTTGAATAAACCCGGCGAACTTTGCAAGTATTAATTAATCGAATTCGCGCTAACTTGTCAAATTTATGGATTTTAAAACCGCGAAGCGCAGACTTTATTTATTTACTTTTTTCAAACGTTAAATTGATAGCCTTTATTTGCGAAGTTTCACTTTAGAATCAGTTGTAAGACTATTAAATCAAATTCGATTCAGTGAGAGTAATAGAGCAAGTAATTTGTGGCAGTGAAAATTATCAATTTATTAGCTGAAGCAATGAAAACTTACTCCCACACTTTACTGTTTTAGACGAGAGGATATATAATTTGTTTGAGTAGTTCTATTATGCCATCACTTATTCTTTCATTTCTTTCTTTCACGTCATAAATTTACTTCATGCTTACGGAAGTTGATGTAGTAGCTCCACATTTAAATTTTTCATATTTCAATTTATATTGGGTATCTAAATCTTTTGACTGTTTCCGGTTTCAATAAGGAGCTTATAAGAAATCTTAAAATTTTTATTGTTCGCTCCATGAAGACTACAGTCCAATGAATAATTGAAACTCGTTTTTGCCCTTTTAAAAAAAATACGATAATTTTTTTAGATTATAGTGGACCCTGAGTCCATTTAAATTGTTATACATTCAGACGACTAGAATTTTTAAATAAATGCAAAAATCATTCTTACCAACAATGCATGAATATGAAATAGCAAATTTTACAAAATAAAAAAAATCTTATCATTTTACCATCTACATCATCGATATATATGTATATAAAATTTCTATTTTTGTCACCATTCCTATTTTTTTCACTATTTAGTATTCTCCGCGCGATGAGGCTAAAACTCGGCGGTTAACTCGTGAAGAATGCACATCTCTCCAGACGCACTCGTCTCCGCAGCGTCGCAATTTTCTCGAGTCCCGCCGCGTGAAACCGCGAAAAAGCGCGAGTTCGGTGACGGTCAGAGGCGGAGTGTGGCGTAGTCGTCTGGCCGGCGACACTCGCGAAATGCCCTTGTTTGGCGGCTGCCGGCGCGTTACGCCAGTCCCCGGCGCGTCAGGGTCAGCTGCTCGCTCGCTAGCGCGAAAATACGAGCCCGGAAATTCGGCGCTCCCGGGAGGGGGGGCCTGCGGGATCCGGTTTCGCGAGAAGTTTTCCCCGCGCCTCGCAGCCAAGGACGCGCGGAGGCGATGACGAGCTCGCCCGTGGATTTTTCTCCCGCGCGGTGATGATGGCCCACCCGAACGCATAAAATTCGCGCGCGACTCGCCGAGAAAGTCGCGCTTTTAAATGGGCCTTTTATTTTCTGAGGTGTGTGTGGCGTTGGCTGCGGTCGCCGCTTTATGGCACCGTACACTTCTTTTTTTTAAGAAGAGGGGAACGAGGTTGGAGGAATTTTCGTTTTTCGGGGTGTGAGAGAACTCGAAATGTTTGGCGCACGCGCGAGGTGGTCTCGAGTTGGGTCACAGGTCGGTCGAACCAGTTTGATGACGAAATTTCGTTTTCTTCGTTGGAAAATCCTGGGAAGCTCGTAGGTTTTCTTTAATTGTTGGTCTAGTTTCCTTTTTTTATTGAATTTTTTAAACATACTACTTCATTATTGGTGATGTAACTTAACGTTTTATTGAAAATTTTGTTTTAGTTTAATACCTCACTGAATCATTTCGATGAAGTGTGGTTTAGACACGTGTTAAGATACAAAAGGTATATATAAATTGATTATTTACTATTATTTGCTGCAACATTAGAATAATGACAAATAAATTATAATACTTAATAGACTTGATTTCTATTGTTTGTAATTTCATTCATAACATAAACTTCTTTTTATTCCATAATAATTGATTTATTTTCATTAATGAAATTCCATGTAAGTCGATATTCCAGTTAGGCTGTGTTATAAAAATAGACTTGGCGAATTTATTAATTTTTAACTAGCGCAATTAAGTACTACAGTATCGGATTATGTTAACCCGGCAGTACAATTATTATTTAAGTGAAAATGTTGAACAGTCGTATAATTATAAAACATGGGTTGTATTCCTTTAAATATTGTAATTGAATGTCACTCCTACTGATCTCCTTATAACGTGTACAACGACAGCAGGGAACAAAAAAATCAGCTCAGCATTGCACTGCCAACAAAGCAAGCATCTTTTAAAACCCGCAGAAATGATCCACGATGTTTAATAAATTGTCGCTGGCGCGACCCCAGCTATATTCGCGCGATAATAATCCGATTTTTCCAAAGCTCGGTTACAATTGCGTTACCTCATCGCTTAAGGTGGCGCGATAATTGGTACGTTCGCCGCGCGACGACCCCTCGGCCGATCGCCGGATTAAATCCCGGAAATCAATTAGACCGCGCGCGCGAACTTTAATACACTCGCCCCGGTCAGCGAGAGAAATAAAAGTTAGCGAAAAGTCGCCCAGGAAGGGACAGAAGAAAAAGGCTCGGGTTCGGCCGAGAGGCGCGCGCTCGGAGCGAGTCGCATCGGCAACTACACTCCGCCGCCGCCGTTCTCTCGCCGCTTTTTTTTCGGCGCTGACCTCTTTCTCGGGGTTCGAGGCTCGCCCGGCTACTCCTCGATGCACATCTCGCCTCCCTCCCTCCCGTTCACTCCTTTTTTTTTCACTCTCTCGCGCGCGCGCGATTTTTTTTTCTTCTCCGCGCTCGCTCACTCGCACCACGCACACGCGCGCACTGTGTGCTCCTTTTTCTGCGCGTGGGCTGGGAGGGGTCCGGTCGCGCGGCCTCCCTTGCTCGCTCCGTTTTTTTTCTTCTCTTGCACTTCGCTTAAATTATCGCGCGGTTAAAGTTCTTGGAGCGAAGTTTCCGAGGAGCGCGCGCGATTCTTGGAGTGGAAATCGAGGTTGGGAGAGAGACGATAAGGCGGCGTGGGGAGTTTGCTGGTGTGCGCGAAGCGAGTGACGATATGGTGACGAGGCAATAGTGCGCGTTTATTTTTTAGCGTGAGTTTGGAAAAGCGCGCGGGAGACGTAAAGCGAGACGTTCTTTGGATAAATTATAGCAGGTTAGTGCGGTAATCGCGGGGTCGAATGACCAGTACGATTTGCTGTGGGCTTTCACAACCCAAAAGATAAAAAAGAAGAGAAAACTTCTTTTGAATTAATAGGAAATTCGAAGACCCGGTCTTGCTAATAAACTCTGTGTTACGAGTGTATGATAGATAAAGCAACCAACGGTACTTTTTTATATTCCCTGTATATTTTTTTCTTTACATTTTTGTCGCTGAGAAAGATGTACAGAAACTTTTTGTATAGTTTTTATGCTATTTGTTTATGTTAGCCTTTTTTTAGTCTTTTCTAATATTAAGCGCACAATTTTTTCAAATATTTATTCATTTTTAATATTTAGTACTCCAAATGTATAGAATATATAAAAGTATAAAATATTCTAATGCATTTTAAAATATTTTATCTTAATATTAATTACTTAGTTGTAGCTCGCGTGCAACCATACCTTAACCAGAAATTACAATGGCTAGCCAATTAATACTAAGGAAAGCTTACAACTATATCGTATAGTTTTGTCAAACATAATTTAAAAAATCATTACAATTTTTTTTAGAAACAAATTTCTACAATCATTAAAATAAAACATTAATAACATTGATGTACCGTTGTAAAAGTTAGGCGCGATTAGGCACGACGAATATTATTTCGCGCGGATTCGAGCATTGCATCGGGTTAAGAAATATGGCTAGAAAAATGAAGAACCGTAAGAAAACAGGTGAAACGCTGATTAGCGTCCCGCTGCGCAACAAAAGGGTCGACTGCATTAGTCACGATTCTAACCTGAAAATACACTTTATCTCGAACCCCGGGCATAATGCTTGACCTGTAAGTGATCACGAGCGCCGCGAGTTTCCTCCAGATTCTGCAGCATCGCCTCCTTTTACAAATCGCGCGCTAAACTGCTGATTTCGTGATGCGCTTGAAAAAATTGGACATGCCGTCTCGGGGACTAATACAACTTCATTTTTAATGATACTTTAATGGAAATACTTTTATTTTACTAGTTAATATTTCTAAATTTGTGGGCGAAATAATTATTCGGGAACATGATCGATAAAAAATGATGAGTACACAAAGTTATACGTGCACTCTATCAATAAAATAATAAAATACACGCATATCAAGCTCTATTCTGTGTTGTAACTAAAAATTTAATTCAAATGTGTCTTTTTATTAAAAGTTTAATTGTTACAAGTTTAATATTAAATATAAAAAATAATGTGGAGAATTTTCGTAGGACCTAAAAATTACTAGATTTCTAAGAAAAATTAAAACAAAAAGCCTTAAGGCTACCTCGCAAAATCGTGCGCCATCCGCAATTTCACCGAACAGCCCTAATTATCCGAAACGTAAAAATTTTTTTTCAGCTCATCGTTTATTTTTCTCCATTACCCTCGCGCACCTCCAAAAATCACGCTCCTCCGAAAAAAATCTACAGTTACGAGCCGCTCGAGAAAAAAAAATGGAGAAGATTTAGAAAAGTTGCGCTCTCCCAGCCCTGCTCTCTCACCTCGGGGCCTGTCGTTGGCCGCTAGCGGCCGGTCGGTCGCGTCGCGCGATTTCTCCAAAAAGTGCTGGTTCTGCCTGAAAAGGTTTCGAGCGAGGATGCCCCTCTCTCGCTCTCTCGGTCTCTGTCGGTCGCTCTCAGGGTCACACGCTCCCGGCCGCCGCGGCGGAGAGCTTTCTCTTCTCTCGCTCTCTCGGCTCGTCCGAGCGAGCGAGCGAGAGAGAGAGCCCACCCGAGAAAAAGAGCGAGAGGCGGCGCGCGGGTAGAAGGCCGAGAGAGCGGGTTTTCTATGCAGATTCGCGCGCGAGCGCGAGCGGCGAGTGAGGAGAATGACTTCGTTACAGTCAAAGCGTGACACCGAGGCGACGCTCACCCGGATTGGCCTTTTTCTTCGCGCTCGCTCGCTCGCTGCCCTCCTCCTCCTCCTCCTCCTCCCGGCTCTTCGTAGACGTTTTTTTTGCGAACGCCATAGACGACGATGACCGCTGGCGCAAGCCAGCCGTGAAAGATGTTCCTCTCTCGCGGGCGCGAGAGAGACGACTTTTTGCTCGAGAGGCTGGGAGAGGTGCGCGAGGAACGGTCCTGCACATAGCTCCCCGCGGGCCCTTACGTAACGCTCGGATTTTTAAACTCGAGTTCCTCTTTTTCGGATTCGTTTCGATATGCTTCGTGTGTATGTTATTCAAGTTCGTTTTTGAGTGGCTACGAGTCTTCTAGGCGGTTTATTAGAGCAGTGTTGAGGCTTAATTTTAATTGGGCTGAAAAAAGTTTTCGTGATTTTTACGGTAAAAAGTTTCATTTAAATTAGATTTAAGAAATTCTAGCAAAAAATTTGATATCTGTTGATAAATTTTGCAAGAAAAGCGGTCGCACACTTGGGTGAAGTGTAATGGAGCGTAAAATTAAAAAAAAATTGCTTTGACCAATTTTAACGAGTCACATTAATTACGCTAGTGGACGGTGGTTCTGCAATATAACAATTTATCTTAAAGAGTAAGAAAGCAGAAGTTTTGAAAATTCTCGTTCAATAATTGCAAAATATTACCATTTGTACGGAATTATAATAAAAACATAATTATCGCAAAATATTTTTACAAAAATCGTTAAAAAAATAACATGTAAGTGTTGCTCTTGAAAAGATTATAGTATTTCATTTGTGAAATTTTATACGAACTGTAATCAAAATATTACTTAATTGAATAGCCTATTTACTTGAAAACGCGATATTGCAAAGCGTAAAAAACGCGGCTGCTAAGTCTTTTATTTATACTTCCACTTTAAATTGAAAAAACTTTTTTCAGCAATAAAAAAAAATGCATTCATGTTGAACATTTATCCGCCAAAACAGACGTCGATCGGTTATCTCTTACGTTATATCTTCGTTGAACGAGTGTATAGGGTAAAGGTGGACATCACTGAGAGAATTTTTTTCTCGAGGTTAAATTTCAGCGATTGAATATTCTATGACACTGCAATATGTAATCTTTCGCATAGCAATACTTGATTAATTATCTACTGATTATCGAAGAGTTTGAAAAAATCAGATATTCAATTAGTAAATCGAGATCTAAGAAAAAAACTTTGCATGAACTATGGCGGCCTCGTCTTTTGCATTAATACGTGTCAATTATAGTGCTAAGGTTTAGCATGGGGGTCGCAGTAGTAATACATATGCGCATGCACACAAGACTGTTTCTATTACTGTGCTTTCTTATAAGAACACGTCCGCAGTAATTGGTGCACCCGCACTAACACCCACTTTTAGCCTAGTACTTATCATGTATAGACCTGTGCGTTGTTGCAGTATGAGAAATATTGCTACAGTAATAATTTTATGTGTTCAAATTCATCGAAATTCATCTAATTTAAACAATTATTATATTTTTATAAAATTTTGTATTAAAAAATGTAATAAGTTATAAAGTACTGGCTTTAGATACAAAATAAGTGTCACCATTAGTAAATAAAAAAATTCCGTGTCCATTTCCAAAAAAGATGAATACGCCATTTTGTGAATACAATTTTCTGCCATTCCATGGCGCCGCCAACAGGTATCATACCTCATGAAATTTTGGAAACACACACCACATTTCGCAATAGCAAGGAAAAAAAGACAGATCGAGGGAGCAGAGCATCTCGGTTCATCGAATTTCGCATTCGATTTGCGGACGTTGAGCAATATTTTCTTTCCGTGGTGCTCATTTCTCTCTCTCTCTCTCTCTCTCTCTCTCAGTTCGCTGCTCGCGCGCGCGTCTTTTGCGCCGAGAGCTGAGAAAGCGAAAGCCGCTGCCGCCGCCACGGCGCGAGCGTCATAACGGGCAAAGAGAGATTCATCTTATCTCGCCGCCAGCTTTGTGTTGTCGCGATAAAAGCCAAAAATACTGCGCACCCGGCCGCTGTCTCCTTCCCCTCTCCCCCGCCCCACGCCCCTACTCGGCCTCGCGGCTCTGTCTTTCGCTTTTATCGGGGCTTCCACGACCTCCGCTTGCGTGGGCGCGCGAGCGCGGTCGGGAAAATTTTTCGTCGGCTCTCTATCTGTCTCTCTCTCTCTCTCTCTCTGCCGCCGTGGCAAGAGGGCAAAAAAGTTAGTGGATTTGGTCGAGAGGAACTGCTAAAGCTGCTTCCGCTGAAATTCTAATATTACTTTTATTCCGGCCGATGCGTGGTTCGAATTTTGGGTTTGCTAGTTAGATTTACTTTCTATTTTATAAGTACTTTCTTGGTAATTTGTTGCTAAAATTCTTAAATATTTAACAAATGTTTTAGGGATGTGCATTTGTGTTGTAAATTCAGCGACTTCAATAGTACTTGAATTGTTAAATCTATAAAATAAATTAGTTGTGAATAAACCAATGAATTGGTGCAACAATTGACAGTGAAATGTAGTGTTAAAAAGAGTACGGGAACAGTGTTATTGGTTTTCAAAAGAGTCGTGGAGAAAATTGGCTTTAAAATTAATTAAAATGTTTTTAATTCATGGAGTTAAAAATTTCAAACTTTAAAATCATATACTTCACTCATCAATTTAATCTTTAATAGAATGTTAAAGAAAAATTAAAGATAATCAATTTGTCAGAGATCGACCTTTTAAATATTAAAACAATTAAATTTAAAGAAGCGCATCTTCGATTTCTTGCATTACAAATTAAATTAAATAAACCAAATATTTTTCTTTATTTTAAAAAAGAATTGATAAATTAAAAAAGTACCTCGAGCATCAATATTATTCAAAGATTTTCCCCCGCCTTTTGTTACATAATTTTTGTTCACGCCAAAGGAATGCGCAAAAAAACTGATATTCGATATTCTGCGATTGTGACTATGATTACGATTTAATTACGCAATGAGAATGGAGAAAAAAATAGTACGATAAATGCTACTTCCCCGGTGTTAAGGAACTCCACCCATCACCGCTCTATATAATTTTTCCCCCCACAGATCGAAGATAACCATCGAACTTGAAAACTTGGTCGTTAAAGTCCCTGCGGCTAAAAAGGAAAACTAAAGGGGAGTAGCGACATAAACTCGGAGGAAAGTAAAATTCGCGGGCAATTAGTCGAAATAGATAAAAAAGAAAGATATACGCGCAATTGAGGTGTCTAGACGTAACAAATTATGCCATTGTAAACCCGCGCGCTCGCGCGTGCGTTAGTTCGTTCGTTCGTTTTCGCTTTCGTTTGATTCACGAGACCTAACCGCTTAAATATCACACTTTTTTCCATTCTACTCCACTTTTTGACGGCTTATTATTCAGCGATTCAGCGCGATGTTCTTTTCTCCCCTCCCCCTTCTGCGCAGCGTCACACCGCCCAGCGCCTCGTAATTGTATCGTTAATTGATATCCAACTTCTTTTTATTCCCCCCGTCGGGGATTGTTTTCCTTTTTTCATTCCGTTTGGCGAGTCCGTCTCTTTCAACGAGGCGCGCACGGCGCCTCCACCTCCTGCGCGCGCGCGCTCTCGTCCTATACCCGTTATCTGCCGCCTCGTTTCTTCTCTTCTATCCCCGCGTACCTTTCCTCCTAGCATCTCATTTTCCTTTTCTTCCGTTCTCTCGTTTTTTTTCTCTCCCCCTCCGCTTCTTTTCGTTTCTTTTGCACTCGCATTACTGTACAAGTGTATACTTGTTTGATCGCACAACGCGTAACAGGCTCGGAGTTTCTCTACTTTTCTTTTCTATTTCTTTTTTGCTTTACTTTACGCTGCTTAATTGTTATTTTATATTTTTTTTCTTGCGTGCCTTCCCAGTGTGCAGCCTTTTTTTATTAATTTCTAGAGACACTCTTAATTCGGAGAACGTTTTATTTAAGGAAAAAGCACGTAAAATTGTGAAAACATAAAATTTCAAGAGGAAACGTTTTTATGCTTTTCTTTTATTTTAAATTATTTTCCCAAAAATTATAATTTCCTTCTATAATTTATTTAAAAATTTTATTGGAAATTTGCAGTTCATTCAGTAAATGAAGTTAGAAACTAGTCAAAATAATAAACTTGACAAATTTAGAGTAAAATATTATATTACTACCAAAATTGTAATTTTTTTAAGAATTACGTTAAACTTTTCCTCAAAATTTCTCTGTGTAATTAATTTAATCGAAATTCTAAATTATCAAACTAATTTGTTTATTCGAAAAATTTCCATAATTCCAAAAGAGATTCAGCCGGGTTTCCTGCCTGCACGCAAGCGCGGCAAGAATCCGAAGGTGTAATCCTACCCGGAGGTGTCAAAAAGTCGTGTGCAACGGGATTGCGCATGATTCGGGTGGCGCTCGCTCGTTGGGCAACGGTTCAGAGCGAAGTGTCACTTTCCAACACACATCCTCGAGTCCGCTCGTCGCTCGGCGTATACATTCTTCCCGGGGAATAATTTTCGTCCGGCGCAGCGGGCGCGCGACGCACCTGATTCTCCACGGCCCGCCGCGCGGCGGCCTCGTCCGAGCATCGGCGGCTCGTTATTCCTCGTCATTATTTTTAAATCCCTCCGGGGCGTGCAACGAGATTATTTTTAATTTCGCCGCTCGCGCGCGCGCGGTTACAAATACCGTCGCTCCACCTATCCATTTCCATTTCTCTTGTTCTCCCTCATTTTCTCCTCCGCTCCTCCGTTACACCGACGCGCGGCTCGCCTCTCTCTCTCACTCTCGCCTTTTTTCTCTCCCCGGGACTGTCTCCTCGCTCGCTTCTAAGACTCCCTCGCGGTCTTACATTCTCCCGAGTCTCTCGCCTTTCCTCCCTCGGCTCCCCCCTCCCCCCTGGCTCCCCCCTACTCCTCCCCTTCGCCGTGTTCCGTTGTCGACGCGCCATTTCGTCTCTCTCTCTTGCTCGCTCGCTCACTTTTTTTCTTTTTCCTTTCCTTCTCCTTGTATTCGTCTTCCTCGCGATGGCATCCGAGCGAGCGAAGCGAAGCCGGGGAACAATCGCGCGGGTTATGCGCGCCGAGTAGTCGTGCGGGAGGGTCGTCGAACAGATCGATGCGGGGAATCGCACACTGAGTGCGAATGCAGAAGAGAGAGAGAGAGAGAGAGAGAGAGTCTCGAAGTGGGAAAGAAACGGAAAATGTACGTGGCTCCTAAAGGTGACGACACGGGCTCGAGCCAGCGACAAATGGATAAAGGAAATCCAGACGGGTTTTGCGATACTTGTTCGTTATTTGTTTACTGCGTTTTGTCAACAACAATTTGAGAGATTAATCAAAATACGACTTTTCGATAATAAAATTGTTAGAAAATTGTTTAGAATATAATTAATTTTTTTTTTTAAACCAAAAATGCACTAAAGTTTAGTGAAGTGTGCTCCACTATATATGATTACTTAATAACATACCACTAATTTTTAGCGCACTTCACTAATTTATAGCAGTTCCTTGCTAAACCAACTTTGAAATATGCTCTAGAGTAAGGATGTACTTGTTGTTATCTTGTAAATTATAAAAATTAGACCTTGAGTTGATTAGATCATATCGGTGTGCATTTCCGTAGGTAAACCTGAAAGAAAAAGAGCTCACGAGGTGACAACGCAAACTTCGCAATGCGAATGCAAATAACTTGGCTGAAGTAAACTAAGTATATTCAGGTGATACGAATTCTTCCCGTTCGAAACTTCGCATTGGCCAAGCGTAGCACAGAGTTGCATAAACTTCGGTTACACCCATAAACACAACTAAACTCGTTAGTTATCTGTCGTGGAAACAAAAGAATCACCCACGAACTTGTAATCATTGTTCAAGCGACTATGGCGCTTTTGGATTGACGATAACCAAGTTCCACCCAAAAGTTGCATAATTTATCCTTCTTTCCGCCAGACAACACTTCAAAGTAGAGTCAACCCAGCGAAAACAAAGTAAATTCATTCGGAAGCGCAGCCCAGGAGGATACCCACCGGCGGCTCCTCCACAAAGGGATCGCTCGAAATTAGCCCATCAGAAATGCAGCTTTACCCGGATCACGGCCTTTATACCCTCCCCCGCAGCGCCGATTGATTAGAAGTCGGGAGCGAAAGAGACGCTCCGCGCGGGGAAGAGGGGGGGTATACGCGATCGTGCGTGCTCGCCCACCTTAAGTCTCACGTGCGCGCTTAAGCAATCCGAGCGAGCGCAAATCTAGCGGAAGGCGGGCAAATGTTTGTCCCTCTATAATTCACAAATGCAAGAGGGGGAGGGAGGGAGCGGTGCAGCCGTTTGTCGAAAGCGTCCGTGATTTGCGTGTCGATTTTGCCTGCGCGCGCGAAAGTTCCCGAAGAAGCGTGCTGATTCTGTGCCCACGAAGAGTTTGGCGACGGCTAGCGAAAAAAAAATCGACGGGAATAGATCTGAGTTGCAGTGCTTTTCGCGGAACGGGTCAACTTTGAGAATAGACGTGTTTCAGTCGGACTGTCAACCTTCTATAGGGAGATTAACATAATGGCACTTAGCTAGGCGGTGATAAGAGTTTTGCACTTTTGTTATTGAAATCGCAGTTAGTCAGAGATTGTTAACAAACTTGGCTGTTCCGGTGTTCTGCGTAAAAGCAATAAACTAATAGTCGCGCGTGATTGTGCAAACCGTACACCTGTGATTTTGAAAAGAAAAGAATATTTTGCTAATAGCTTACATGCTTATTTAAATATAAAAGATTTTTTGTCTGACTATTGGGTTGCGTTTATAACAATCAGTTCTTATTAATAATTATCGGAAATTGGAGTAAAGTTTTTCGATACGTAATTTTGATGTATTGCAAATCGATATTTTAGTAGATTAAGAATGGTAATTAGTTTTTTTGTGGATACATAAAAAAGTGCTCAAAGATCTCATTCGACTTATCTATTATAAAAAATCTGCAAAATGCAATGGCCCACAGGTTCTTACGTTCATAAATGTTCATACAGAAAAATATTTATCTCAAACAACTACGGAATTGAGACCAAACTTGTACGAGCTGAAAAAGCAGCTGGAGCTTCGCGTTGTACTTAATTAATACCCACGAAGGACAATTACAACTTATCAGCAGGTGGACGTAAACACCTCAGTGCGCTATATAGAAGCGAACAAAAAAGAGAAATAAGTAGTAGGAGCGGCGCGGTTGACCACCTTGATAGAGATCGCTTTAATAGAGCGACGAGGTACAATTTTCCACGTACGCCGCGGCGAAAGGAACGTGGCTGCGCACGGTAGTGGGCGGGGGAGTCGGCGGGCGGTGGTGCGGGCGACGACGATCGGCGGCGGCTGCCGCAAAAAATCGGCGCGCGCGCGCCTCGCGGTCTCGCATAATCGCCTGCCAGCCGTCGCTCGCCCGGGAGTAGAGGTTATGGCCGACGCGGGCGCGCGCCGCGGAATAACAATTGCGAATTCCCAAGAACGTGCCTTCGGATCCTCGCCCCGTCGCTGCGGATTATCGCTGTAATCCGATTTTCGCCTTGGCCTTTCCTTTTTTCGAACTTATTTTCTCTCCTGCGCCTCTCGTCGTCGAGGTGGCAGCACCGCTGCTCTCGAAGAGGTTAGATTACCTCCGTGTTTAATTAACGGGTGTCGGTTGGTTTATCGAACGAATGGGGAACTTTGATTTTTGAGGAATTCGAAATTCCCTTCTAGAGAAACTTTGTTAGCTTCGGAGAACTCTAACTTCATCTTGTGTGAAGACTTTTGAAGTTCCTGGGAAGCATAGCGTTTCGGGTTCAAATTGGCCTGAATGAAGTCTTCGGACTTCGTTATTGGCTTTCAAAATCTTAATGGATAGGGGAACTTCGAAATTTCAAATCTTCGTATACTGTGTACTTATCTTGGTTTCCCTAAAGTAGGGATGTTACATTCAACATTGACAGATATATTCAGTCTTTATAAACTGAAGTATAGTAGTATTAATCATCTAAATACATAATTTGAACATCTTTGATGATCTTTCTGAATACGAATTATTTATTATTTTTTCCGGGAAAAAATTGTGTGGGTATTTTACTCGTTATTGGGTTATTTGAACGAAATTACACCTCTGACTTGATCATCACGTCGTTTTCGTTCTCGTGAGAGCCTAATGAGCAAAAATTTTCTTAAAACACAGTCATTACCTATTTTCGATATGTATTATCAGGGAATCGTGATTATGCTTAAGCGAACAGAGCAAAATTCTTAGGAGATAAAAGTGGACTTTTTGCTTTTGTTATTCTATGTTTTAGAGGCTTGAATAACATATATTTTCTTGCGATCAGCTTTAAACGATGATAAAATTCGAATGCACTGCAAAAAGATAGAATATTTCAAGCACCTATACGTTGTACATATTATTTAACTTCGTTTCAGGTCAATTCGAATTGTACTTCAATATTAGCACCGTATTTGAATATGTTTATACTTTTTATTCTTAGATGTCAGTGACTCAATGCGGATGTGCTCTTATCGATCAATCCAGGTGATATTTTTCGTTAATTTCAGAATTTCCTGCAACTGTCAACATTGCAATTTTATTTCCAGTGATATTCATGCGAATCTTTTTGTTATTTAAGTTTTAAGAAATACTTGAATCGAACGTAAAAAATCCATCTACACTTTTCAATCTACATCCTTTTTTTTAAACAGCTTATCTACTATTGAATAGTCGAAAAAATCATCAAAACATCAGATAAAATTTATACATCACTTCTTTCTCCACAACTGAATGTTGAACAAAAAAGCAACCCCGATCGAAGGGTCACCGAGCCCCCCGGGCGTCCCCGTCGCCATTTCCGCAGCACGTATCCACATCGAGCTCCCTCCGCGTCTTCGTTTCCTCGTCACCCCGAGCGGTGCGCTCGATTCCGTCATCACGTCCAGCCTTCGGAATATCCCGCTTGGCCGATAACGTCCCGAAGCGACGGGGACGGAGGCGGGGAGAGGCACGCACCTATTCGGCCGGTCTCCTTCTCCCCCCGATAAATCGGCGCGGAGGATGACTGAGTCGTGCGGCTGAGCGAGAGAAAGAGAGAGACGAAAGAGACGAGAGAAAAAAAGAGGAACGGGGCCACGTGGCCCGCTGATAAATTGCTCGGACGCTGATAAATCGCGCGGACGCGTGCGATGTCTGCGCGCGGCTTATCGTCCGGACTCCTTATCGCCGTCGTCGACTCGCGCGCTCAGGAATTGGCGCTGCCTCTAATCTCCCCGGCGTCCCTCTCCCTCTCGCTTCTGTTCACCCGTCGCTGCGGTTTCTATGACGAGTGGCTCGCGCGGCTCCTTCGGCCCCGATAATGGCTTATGATCACCGTAGCTCGTTGACGCGGTGCCTCCTTTCCCTGTACACGATCTTCTTCCTCCACCTCCCACGGGGGTATTTATCTCAACGCTTTAGCCTTGCGTATGTAGTCCCATCCCTTAGCGTTTCGATTTTTTTGCCGAAGCTGATCGCCGACGACGGAATTCGAGGCGAGGTTTCGAGGAGCGCGCCGCCGTAAATTGCGCCTGTCTGGCCGCTCGCGTTTTAATTAGTCCGACTGTCACGGCGGCGATGCCCGGTAAAATTGAATTTTGACGCGCGTGAAATGTGTGTTTCGAGGCTCCTCGCGTTATCGCCCCGCCTGCCCTGCACATCAATTATCAATTTTACTTCAGATACCGCGGGCACGTGAAATTCTTATCTCTCGTTCTCTTTACGAAATGCATGGGTTTCTGATAAATTGTTTCTGCTTTTCAGCTTTTTTATTCACTTTTCTTTTTTTAAGTTTCTGTCGATGAATCATAACATTTGAATTTATTATCAAACAATAATCTACGAAGTCAATTTTGTTAATAAAATTATAACCATAAATCAAATTATAGTTTGCGGAATGAATTTGTCTAGAAAAAAGCAGTGTAGTTGACATCAGTGCAGATAGAGAAAATGTTAAATGATAAATACATAAATAAATTAATTAATCAATTTTCTACGATAAGTAGTCACTGCACAAATGAAATACTACATTTCATGGGAGTAAAAGTTTTGAATTTCTTGATTTTATTATAATGCTAATTATGTTATAATTTAAAAAAACACTACTTTGATTTAAACATGTAAATCTACGTTTCTTACAAAAAGTAATTCGAACATTTTCTTAATTTCTCTCTTTATACGCGTAGCTTAAAAAAATCATATCCATAATGCTTCTTCTTTGATGTTATAATAGCGGACTACTCGTCTTCTATTTAAAGACTATATAAATCCCCACCGACACTTTCAACTGGAAGTAACGGTCGAATAAAAAGGAGAAGAAGAAAAAGAAAAAGAGTAATAGAAACGGTCGGTCGGGATCCTCAATCACAATTAAAAGAGCAAGTAAAGTAAGAAGCACGCGAGCCAAGAGTGCCTCGATCTCGCCGCGCGGCGCTCGCTCGGCAGGTGTGTGTTTACATTGGCGGCACGGTGTTTGCATACCTCGCTACGTATGAAAAGTCATTGCGCGCGGTCGAAGTAGCTGCCTCGGCTCTAACTCGCCGCACAAAAGCCCACGGGGAGGTGGGTACCGACATACCTGCGCCTCGAATTAATTCCGGTCTCTCTCTCCCTCTCTCTCTCTCTCTCTTTCTCTCTCAAGAATAAAAAAGCCACGAGAGAAGAGAGAAGGGAAGAGAAGGGTCTCGGGAGTAATTGGCCGGCCATTAAGTGGGGCCGAAAAAAGGGGTAGGATTACGAATCGTCGCGCGGGCGCCCGTGAAGGATCGAGATCTGATTGAATTAACGACGTTAATAACGGCTCCCCTCGCTCTCCTCCTCTCCTTTTTTTACGAGCCTCTCCTCCTCCTGCGGTTCGCGGCACGCGACTCTGTCTCGATTCTTTATGACACCGCGCCGCCGCGGCGAGCTAAAAAAGCGGGAATTTTCAAAGTTATGCTCCGGCCGAGGAAAGGGGGTCGACAAAAAAAGGGACGCCCCGCGTACCTTCCGACGAGTGCTTCGAGCGCCTCACGGACGACGTGTGAATGATTTAATTACGGGGACAAGTGCCGTGAAATGGCTTTCTTTTTTTTCTTTCTCCGCCTCAATTTCTTTTTTAAAGATACGGGAGTGCAGGAGTTCGATAAGGCCGACTCATTTTGTTTTCGTTTTGATTAAGCTGTAATAATGTGTTCGGTGAACGAGTTAATGCACTGTTTTGAATTGCGGCGATACTTGCTCTACCAATGTGATAATTTAAATCGTCTTTTTTTTAATATCGTGTTATGAAACGTAATACTGAAGAAGCTCACAGTGATTCATCGCGCTTGGAAGGTATCCTGAAAGCATGTCAATTTTATTTGATTTTAAATGCTTTTTTTCAAACTAGTGCTATAATAAAATAGATTGTATTATAATACTCTTTGTGGATTTTTTATCTTCTTTTGAATACGTTTCTAAACTACTTAATGGCTTAATATACATAGAAGTATGCAAAGGACCTCTATTTGCAAAGCATCAAAACAAGTGTCAACATATTTTCTTCTCCAATTGATATGAAGTTCTGATGAAAATTGTCCACTTTGTAAGGATTTCTGTTATCAAAAATAAATCAGAATTTTAATTTGAACATTATTACTCATTCATCTCCTCTGAGTTTAAATAACTATAAAACCTGAAATCCTTTCTCTTCAAAACCCATAAACACCCGAATAAATATTTTTTAAATCCGCGTTGCTCCAAAATTTTTACGTACCGCACAAAAGCATTATTGTGGCCTGTGCAAAAGAAAAAAATCAGCCATCAAAAGCTCCTCGTGCTCGCGTAGGCGCGCGCCTGCAAAAAAAACGAAGACGCAGCGAGGTACACTCAGGAAATTTGAAATTTCCATGCCGCGGTTGGGGCCTTGATTTCCAGCCGGTCGGCGGCGCGCATCCGGCGACGCGGGCCATTGTTTCCCCCGAATCTACATCAGCGGCGGGCCATGCGGCTATACACGCTCCGCGTGTTCTCAAGTTTCGGTCGCTGATACCGGCGCGCGCCCGAAAAAACGTCCGCCGAGCGTAAAACGCACTAAGACAAAGAGAGAAAAAAAAACACCGCGGCGGGGTAGGGAGGGCGGCGATAAACCTCGTGCATATATACGTGTAGGCGCGCGCGCGCGGTGCAGCCATTGGAGGCGCGTTGTTTTTGCTCGCGCGAGTTTTAACAATCCCCGGCGAGGTTTAACGCGCGCAAACGCGAGACCGAGCCGAGCGTCACGTTTTTATTTTAGGCCCGAAGCTAAACGCTCGAGACGCCCGGGGTGGAGGGGGGCAGGAGCAAAGGCCACGGCGGAGAGCGAGGATGGAGAGAGGAGGTTGGAAAAAAAGAAAAAATACGCGTGGAGTGAACGAAAGAGAGAAAGAGAGGGGGAGGATGAGGGAGCGTGGCGCGGGTACGAAAAGTGGATGGGACAAGGACACGGAGGATTTATGGGGAATGAGAAGAGGCACGAGGAAGTGCGGGGACACGAAAAATGGTATACGCTGATGGGGGAAAGCACGCGCGCGGAATATAGGCCTTTTTTTTCCACGGCGGAGCGTATACGAGCGCGAACGGGTGAACGACGTGGCATTGATAGCGACGTCCGACTGCCAAAAGATTCAGGGTTTTCTTCATTAAAAGAAATAGAAACGCGCCCAGGGAGCTGACGGGTGAACATTCGGTACCAGGTGTAAATGGGCTGTGCCAACAATTTTCGGTCTATGTCAATCACCTCTTGTATTATTGGAACTGCTTAAACGATTGCATCTAGCTAAATTCTTTTTATTCCTTTTGCATATGGAAAGGTTAATAAATCTTATTTTATTTTTTACTTTTTTTTGTTTAAATTGAAATAGGGAAAGATATCAAAATTTGTAAGATTAAAAAAGTGCTATGGCCAAGTTCTCTAATTTGAATTGAACAAAATGAAATAATAATTGTCATTACTATTTAATTATCGGTAATCACCTGAACTCTTATCGTTGAAACAGTTTTTCGAATATTCGATCTTAGTCCTTTACAGCCATTTTTTTATTAATAAGAAAATCTATTAGTATGATTAAATATCTGACAATAATAATAAATTAAATTTTAAACAAAATTCCAGCTTTATTACGGCGAACAATTATTTCAGTCTTAGACGGTTGAAAAACTTTTTTGTCGACACAAATCAGTGAACTTTTTTCGCTTTCCTATCCATCGCAATAAAGCAGTTTCGTAATGCCAGTATTTACGGCAGAATTCATTACGCGATTAAACTCCGATAAACCACGGCCATTTGAATCCAACGCGTATTTTACAGTGCCAATAAAAGTCCTCAGAAGTAAACTTTTTCCCTCCCACAGAACCGCGCGACAAATTTTATTCGCACGCTCTGTGCAAGTCCTGCGCCGCGTCGCTAAGGCGCGCACACCTCGCGTCACCCGAGAGAAAAACGGGAGAAACAAGGCTCGAAACTACTCCGGAGCATCGCTTATGCCACTCGCAATAACGAAGAATCTTAAGTACTCGCTCCTCGAGCGAGAAAAAAAGAGGAGAAGAGGTTCTCCGAACGGGCGAAAGCCCGCGAGAACCTGAAAAAAAAAAGAGTGAAAAAAGGTAGCAAGGGTGAAGAACAGAGAGAGTGTGTACGTACACGCGAGCGAGAGAGTGAGAGAGACGGAGCATAGAAAGCTCGTCGAACGAGCTCTTCTTCTCTCTGCTCCACTTGTCTTGCGATTTCGTAATACCAGCGTCTCTCTCGCCTTTCGCGAAGGAGGCGAATCGCGCTCCTTTTCCCCCCTCGGCTCTCCCCCCCACCGTCCCGCCGGCTTTTTCCTTTCCTTTCTCTCGCGCGCCCCGCACGCACACGCGGCGCGTAACGACGGGCGGACACGTGCGCGCGAGCACAGATGTTGCGTGCGCCCGAGCCATCGAAAGGTCCGCCGGCGAAATTTTCAGCTGCCGAGGGGATTTGTAAGTCCCTTTTCTATACCAGTGCCGATGCCGGCGGTTCCGGGGTTCGATCGCCCCCGGTGAACTCCGCTGCCTCGGAGAATCGGATGTTGGGACGAAAAAGATTTGCGCGGCCTGGAGCGAGGTTGCGCTTCTCTGCTTTCGGAGTCGTCATTAAGTTTTTAAGACGGCAAATCGAGTTAAGGAACGGTGTAATAGCTTTAGAGCTCGGTGGAGGCTGCGGATTTTCGAGTTTTCTTGATAACTGAACATTTCAGCGGATCGCATTTTTAGATGGCGGACTGAAATTTTAATGGGAGCGAGGGGATTCGCCAATTGGGTTAAATGAATTTGTTAGCGCGAGTTGGAAAATAATATTGTAATGTGATTATTATTTTCCTTTTTGGTTAAGGATAATGATATTTAGACGATGTCAAATATTATATCGTAGTTTTAATAAAGTGATTGAATTTATTTTTAAATTTTATCTCGACTCGACTTTACACATATTTTTGCAATGTACCATAAGCTTTATTTACATAAACAACCGCCAATGGCACAATCTAATCTTGAATCGATAACTTTTTTATAGGTACCTACTTCTGGAATTTTCATTACGAATCCATTCTATATTTATAAATTAATCTGTGTTTTTTGGGCTGATTCTTTACTACGATACATCAGTCAATATAAACGCTTGATTACCATCTCGTGAAATACTTAAACTTCCAACTAGTGTAAACATAGCAAACCCGTTTTATCGAGTTTCGAATCAAAACCACGTGTACGTAATTCGAAGAAGAATTTGATTTCCCCACCGAGGTACCAAAAATGATTTCCAAGTCTTCTCACGGACTCTCGTCACTAGTCCCATTCTCATAATGTGAAGAAATAAAAAAATCGCTCGATTCGAGTGAGAACTCGATTTTTCACTCAAATGGAGTGATTTTTTCGATTTTTCACTTTTCCACGTCATGAGCGCAATGGTACACCCTGCGTCACTTACTTCAATAACGCAAGTTCATCGACCAACGGCGTTACTATTATAGATGCTAAGTACTTTAGAACCAATCCAAATGCTTAGGCAAGCGAAAAGGAAGTTAGCGAATCAAACGCTATTTTAATTAATTAAAAGAAAAAATTTTCCCTTCAAAATTAGACGCCACGTAACTACGTCCTACAGATATCGAATTCCAGGAGCCGACAAAGCCCATTGTTCGCAATCTCACCGGAGCTTTCTTATTCCCCCTTGTATCTCCCAATCGCGGAGATTCGGCGGTCGCGATAGCGGCGGCCTAATGAAGTGGCGAATTTCGCGCGGCGTATCGCGGTGCAACGTCGCTCGGACGTTACGCAACGTCTCCTTCCCCCCCTGGTCTCGGTACGACCGCGGCGCGCACCCACACACCCGCACGCTCCGTTCGGCTCGAAAGAAGCGTCGGCGGGGCCCGCGCAGAGGACGATAAAAATACGCCCGCGCCAGGAATAATTCCCAGGCTTAAAGAGAGGAGGGGGGAGGCTTCGTTATATACGTTTCGCATGGCTCGTTTGCGGGGACGTCCCCGGGCCGGCGCGCCGCATAGAATTAACAGCTGCGTCGGCCGCGCATCGTCGATGTATTATTTACGCGCGACGCGCGAGGACGAGGGCCGGCTTTTCCGCGGAGATTCCGTGCGGCGGGGGGGGGACGCTTTCTCCGTGCGCCGTGCACACCTTTTACGAGCGGCGGGCAGCGTGATAACGCAGCCCGACGGCTACCGCCTATTATGTGCGCTCTGATGGTTGTGCTTGCGGAGCGAGAGGTGAGGTTTGCAGGGAGGAGCGTTTTTTTTGTTTGCTCCTTTTTGTTTTGCGGTATTTTGCGGTGAGAACAACAATTTTGAAAAGCTGCAAGTTATTTTCCTTTCTTAGTCGGCACATTTAACTTTATTCCTATCCAGAAAAAATAAAAATCGAAATATTTAAATTGGAATTTTCAAAGTTTAAATGTCGTGCAGTATGCATCAAGCACACCTCAAATTATTATTATTATTATTTTTTATTTCTTCCAAGAAAATTTTTAAAGCAAAATCCGGAATTATTTTGGGCGAGAAAACAGTGAGGACTACTCGATATTCGAGTTTTTTTTATATGGTGAGCCGATGATTCACTTCTGGATACAACTACTTTCGAGTTAATTTGAATTCATTTACATTTTTTTTTATTTTTAATAAGGAGGATAAAAAATTACGATTGGAATATCGAATGCACCCATTATAAGATAAATAAAAAGCCGTAATCAAATGTATCGCACCCTATCATACTTGTACTTATCAAATTTTATCGAGATCAAATAAGATTATTTGAAATCGTTGATTTCTCGCTAAGGCTTATTTTATCAAGCTTTATCGACTACCGGGACTGTTTATAAATTTATTATATCTTTATTTAATTTGCAGCAAACGTCTAGACACTTTGCGTAAACCTTGATTCAGAGATATTTTTCTTCAATGATGAATAATGCAACAGCGAAAAATATAGCACTATAAAAATTTAAAGGGCAATTATAGAACTTTCACAAAATGCTTAAACATATCAATTTTAATTCAATATGGGTGCTAAGATTTTAAATAATTAATCTTATTTACATGAATTTAGATTTTAAATGTAAATCATCAATCTGTATTATGTTTAAATATATATGAATAAAATAGGATATTTTAAAAAAATAAAATGTATCGTTACAATTTGTTATTTAGCATAATTAACATTTTGAAGGAGAATATAAATTAATAAGGAGGAGGTGGATGTAAATTAAAAAGTATGTGTTGATATTATTTATAATTTTTCTGTATTTTATTAAAAATGTATGACAAATGGAGTACGCAAATCGCAACAGTGTTTGCAATTAAAATTACTTATTTTACGTTTCTTAACTAAACATTGTAAAAAATAAAAACTTACATATAAATGTAAGTACATATAAACTTACGTATAAACGAATATTCTACATAAGTAAAGATCACAAAAATACTTAAACAAATTATTTTATAATCAGACTTAATCTTAACATATTGCCAATAGAAGTACACAAAACTTATTCGTTAAAAAATAAAAAGAACCAAGATAATAATGATATCTGGATGTCAGTACGCAATTTTTCGTCACAAAATGGCAACTACTGTCGGCTCCATTAGAAAAACTACTCGGCTTCTATCTATCCTCTCCTTGACCATATCAGCGGCTGACTTATACGCGCGGACCTCTTGCTCATCGTCTGCGCTAGCCTCGCTCGTCTCTCGCTTAACCCATATTATACCCGCGCGTTTCGCAACCAGCTCTCTCTCTCTCTCTCTCTCGCGGCCTTATCGGCGGCCGTCCATCTGCGAGCGGCTCTCCTCCGGTTCGTCGCCGGGGCCCTCTCTCGATTTCCTGCTGCATTATTTACGAGCGCGCGAATGCGTTTTCGGTCGACCTCTACGCTCGCGCGTCCTCGAGATAAACATCGCCCTCAGCTCTCTTATACTCCGGCCTCTTGTAAACAATGCCCTGATTCGCTCTTTTTTCTTTCCTCCCTTTCTATCTCTCTCTCTGATTTTTTTTGCCTCTACTCCGTCTTTTTTTTTTTGGCCGGATCGCCGTCATAAATTCCGCGGAGCGCCGCAATTATTCAGCGGCCCGGCCCCAAATCGTCCGCATGAATCACCCGGGCAATTCGCGCTGATTACCCAGGCCCGGCGGTCGGCCGATAAGGGAGACACGGCGAGCCGCTGTCCGGCGAGCCTCGTTTTTTTTTCGCGTCGCCGCTGCGCATAGGTATACGAGCTTCCTTGTTTTTTGCCGAGCGAGCTCATGCGGCGACCAGCCGAGCTTCAACCTTGACATGCTCAGGCGCGCGCGGGCAGATAAGGATGCGAAAATTGGGCCGATTATGAGCGCGCGCTCACGCTGAGCTTCCGACGAACCGCGGGAGTCCCCCGTCAGCGCTAGATGCCGGCTGTCCATTGTTTGGCGTAATTTCGGGTGTAATTTACCCGCGAGTGGGGTTTATGGTTTTGGACTACCGGTAGGTTTTTAAGAGAATTGTTTTGGTAATCACTGTTAAAATTATCACGAATCTACACTTCTTCGTAGTTTTTTTTTAAATTAACAAAATATGCTGAACACAAAATGTGTATAATAAAATATCTGTATTATAATAAATGCATTTATTAAGTTCGAAGACCCAAATGACTCGTCGCACATGTTTTTTGTTTGTGGAATATTAATCTGTGTTCTGTATGGAAGACTTCTCTGGACTATACAGCCATATACTCCCATAATTCATTCTCATTTCCCTCATGTACATGGTTTAAGAGTACTTTCCTTCGGCTCTCACAATATCTGTATTTATCTAGCACTTTATCTTTGATTTGCATTAAATTACTATGACGTGCAAGGTCTCTTTCAAGATACCCCGAAAGGCGTTCTATGGCATTTTCTAAATCCTTTTGATTGTCTTCAAAGATAGTGGCTTCATTATTTTTTTCAAGATAATAAGCAAAAGCA
Organism: Eurytoma adleriae; assembly: GCA_900480045.1. NCBI lineage: Eukaryota > Metazoa > Arthropoda > Insecta > Hymenoptera > Eurytomidae > Eurytoma > Eurytoma adleriae. The sequence continues at coordinate 25,975 of UXGC01000414.1, forward strand.
TACGTGTACATTAAGGTTTCTCTGCAGGAGCACAGAGTATCTACAGCTTTAACCAGAAATTGAACCTCGATCCAAGGTATATTATGCCGATGCTGCAATTCTTCCATTTTTTGCTTAACAGTCGAGTATAAATTACCTTCTAATTGTAATGACTTCAAATGATTAACATATCTGTTGGAATAAAATAGGTATCTCTGCAGTGCAGTCTTTGCATCCCTTACCATTTTCTCATTCTTTTCATCATAAACATTACAACTATACCCGTTAGAGCCATGAGAATCCCATAAAGTCAGGCACATCCAACAAAATTCCAATCCACAACTTTTGTTTTTACAAATCATGTGATTGCAACCACCATTTTTCTCGATAGGTACATTACACTTTGGACAATCCTTTGTATTTGCTTTAAGCCAATTGCACGTTTCCAATTCATCATTGCACTTTTTTAACCACCTTTTCAAAAGCTGACATGTAATTGGATCGTGCCAATTTTCACCGCATTTAAAACAAAATGTTTTATTGCACCTGCAGGTAACAGGCTTACATGCCACATACTGAACCTTGATGGCATTGTTACAGTTTGGTTTTGGACACCATCTTAAAAGTCTGTTGCATTCAACAAAACTGTTTGTAATAAGATGCTGATATTTTAATTTCACTTTTGAGTTTTTCACAAGGCTCATAACAGTGGCATCATCAACTAAAATGTCACAGGATTGCGCAGCGCATTCTATTTTTTGGACAATTCCTTCTAACATAATTTTTGAGGTTAAATATTCACGCCAGCAGGGTTTACAAAATTTATGTCCACATTCCAATCCCGTCAACGCAGAAGATGGTATTGCACAACAGATTTTACATTCTTCTTTGTCAATTCTACTTGAAGGATGTTTTTGAATTAACGAATTTTGTGAAGATTCATTGCTACTAACCACTGTATCCTTAATAAAAGGATTAACGACGTGAGCTTCTTCAAATAATTTTTCTTGATTATCGTCGTAAAATCTTTCCATCAATTTATCTTTATCCCATTTAAAATGATTTAACAAGATCCTTGTGGTTGTTGCTGGCACCGCAACTACCGTATTTACTTCTTTTATGGTATTTTCCATATAACCTACTATTTCTTCCGTGGAAAGAATGTCATAAACATACTTTTCAGAAGGACTGTCACTGGTGTCACTTTCAGAATCACTTTCCAAACTAAACTCCTCTTCTTCTGAATTTGAATTATATCCATCAGAAAGTACTTCTTCTGAATCCATTGTAGACACGTCCGATTTATTTACTTGTTAAAAAAATCTTCCAACTTATCAAATTTTTCTTGAAAAGTGTCCTTACTGCACAAAACTTTCTTTGCTGATGCTTCTTGGTACTGCTTCAGTTCTTTCGTGCACACATTTAAATTGTTACACTGCACTACCCTCAACAGGCCTTACTGCAATTCTCACTTGAAAACTCCGCTCCGATCTAAGCGTCAGTCCATCCGACTCTCTCGGCACCGAAGGCAAGACTGCAGCTGTCTATGCTTGGGGTCTGAAGTAAAGACCTCCCCCCTGCGTGCTGAGACTCATACAACTCTAGGGTCGAGAGCAGTGCGCATGCGCACATGGGAGAACCCGAGAACAGATGGAAATACCCTCGTCAGTTATACTGTCGGGCCGCATGGCCACATCGTACCTGGAGAGGGGATGCGTGAGCTTGCCAACCATTGGCTGAGGCATTATACAGTATTACCTCGTCAGCTGATAGTCTACCGACTGGATCCCCTAGGCATAAGTCCCCGATTCATTTATTTTACCGTCTTAAGTATTTACTGTATGCATAAAATGGAAATAATAAAATTATTAAGAATTATAATTTAATTATAACTTATATCCTCTCTTTAAAAAACGGTGGCAGGATGTTGTGAAGCCTCGACAAAAGAGATTTGATTGGATAATGGCTAAACGCCCGGTGTCGCCAAAATTCAAAATTTTTTTTATGAAATTTATATTTTAGATTAATTTTGGTTTATTGAAATAAATTAATGAATTTAATATGAAGTATTTAAATTTTTTAATTTTACTTTAAATTTATATAATTAAATTAAATTCGTTAATATATACTGATTTAATTTCTAACCTACCTGAAACATGCCACTGTAACATAATCTGACATTTAGTCTATCATGTTTTGAATATAAATTTAAAAAAAATTACTGCCCTTCTGAAATAAAAAGAATTTATTGATAATTAAGTATTGTTTACAGAAAAAGAGAAAATCGTAATTACCGAGTAGTGCAACAAATTTTTATAATAAATCACTAGGTAATGAAAATTCACATCTACTTAAATAGATTTACATTACTTACAGTCTATACAAACAATAATAAAAATTCCACTAACCTAATTGATAAACAGACAACAGTTAAATCACGCACTTTCCGAGTATGAGCCGTTTATCCTCTCAAATTTGAAAGTTCATAATCCCCAATTCCCCCGCAAAAGATTTTATCGAATCCGCTATATGCTAATGGTGACGGCCAATCCATCGCAGATAAGCTCTAATTTCGTGTAATAAGTGCGCCGCCGCGGTATCAATTTTACAGTCGATCCCCCGGCCGCCGCCTTTTCCTATCACGGATGTGCCTCCCGCGAATGAGCGACTTATTTTTAACCCGGGAGGCACGTGCCGCGCGTTTAATGGCTCGTAACCTATAAATTTTCCACTTCACATAATCGATTCCGCGAGAGTCGGGCGCGCCGGCATAAAAACGGAGAAAAAAATCCTCAACACACTCAACTTTTTCGAAGACTCAATCGCGATCCCGCCTCGTGTATACAAATGAGTGCACGTCGCGATCCGCGATTTCCTTCCGCACTTAATTCGCACGTATTGAAAGTCCGGCCTGTAGACACGATGCTATCGGATAATTAATTTATCAAACCGTAGTATTATGAGATACTTCTTTTTTTTATCGACACTGTATTTGAAATCAGTGCTGTCGCGTACGAAATTAAATCCAGTTTTACTTCGTCGCAAAAAAAGTTCGCTGTGCGAATTAAAAACGGTTAGTGAAATTGTTTTTTTACCGACTCCAGCGAGTTTTTCAGTTGTTAAGTGAAAAATCGCCGAGGTCGGGAATCGAACCCGGGACCGCTTGGGCAGCATTGGCTTGGCAGGCAAGCGTCTTACCTACTATGCCAATATTGCCCCCTGAACCCGCCATCGTAAAACCCTGGCAGTCCTGTCCAGGTATCGCTGGCCCTCCGCGAAGTCGCCGGCTGAGCAGTCTGCGAGGGAGGAGTAATCTACCCCAAGCAGCAGCCTGGAGACGCCAGAGGAGGAAGGTACTTTTAAGCCGACCGTCATTCCAAGAACATCGATTATAGCGATTACTCGTAGGAAGGTTATTTATTCCGCCGTGACCAAAAACTTAATGTAACATGCTAAATCATGTACGAATTCAACTGTTAAATAAACTCATGTTGTTATGTCATTCAAGTTTTTTCTTGTATTTTACATTTCAAATTGGATGATTATGTGCAAAGCACCTGCACCGGCTCCTTAGCTCAATATGTTTATTTAAGATTACAATGAGAAAATGACTTATCATTTTTTTTTGTTTATTTACTAGTGTTAGAAACAAAGATTTTTTAAGACTATTTAGTAACTAACTAATGGATGTAAAATAGATCATTTACTCTAACTTAAGAGTGATTTTTACTAGAGCAATGATTTTGTAAAATATAAATCTACCTTAAAATTATATATTCTTTTTACTAATTAAATGACATCTATCTTATTGTTACTTGTTTTTTTGTTTCAGGTAAGTTTTAAAACATACATGCAATAGCCGTGGTCACGTAAGTTTTTTAAATTTAACTCCAAACGTATCTATTTAAAATAATGATGATTTAAAATTAGATTTACATTTTTCTTTAAGTACTTTACATACAACAAGAAGAATTAAAAATTATAAAATTCAAATTGTTATGATAAATTTTTTGCTGAAAACTTGCTTTAACCCGCAGTTAATGAAGTTTCTTTACTTGCTTGAATAATTTCAAACGATTAAGCAGATAATTTTCCTTATTCTCCAAGCAATCGAACAGGTCTTTGTGATAAAGGATGGAATTATTGAAATAATGAAACAAAAATGCAATTTGCTCTAATCACATATGCGCATACTCGCAGATATAACTTTAATTTTGAGTAAAATTTACGATCCCAGTTCGATAATTACGTGATAAAATGATTCGAAAGAAAATTATTTTTGTATATGCATATTGCTGTACTAAGCAGAACTCCAAAATTACTGTGATATAGTTGCAACTTGCACGATGAAGAAAATTCATTAGTTGCGTAGTACAAGTTAGTATAAATCTGCCGTAATTTTCATAAATTATACTATATTTACTGTGCAGCATAACAAATTTTCTTATAGACCCCAGGAATCAATTTACTCGTCAGTATAAAATTATTAATTTTTGTTAAACTATGCTTTTCCGCGCACACATTCATGGGCGTGAATACGTATGGATATGTAATGTCAATTGCACACCACCGTCATCATACATTACCGCCACCGCCGTAACCCATACCCGTTCAGTTCCCAAACAAAAGTCAAAATAGTCACCGACCTCCTTTCCCGACTCCAAACAAAAAAGGTCGCGCAGAATCCGAGAGCATCTGGAATTTTTTTGCAAAAAAAAAAAGAAAGAAAGGAAGGAGCCACGGCTCAGCGCGGCGACGGCGGCGGCGTTGGCTGATGTCATGCGTTATTTCGAATAGCAACTGCGCCGTCGCGCCGCGGCGCGTCGTGTCGCCGCCGCCGCCGCGGAGAGAAAAGGAGGAGAGGACGTGTCGGGCCATTACAGGGGCCGACGCACACACGCCGGCCACCGAGCGCGCGTATGTATATGCAGGCGCGAGGCGCAAATACGATCAACACGCCGCGCGCGCGCCGCGACAGCGCGCCTCGTCTAAAAGTCAAGCGGCGAGCGCAGCTGACGAGCTGCGCGTTTCTTTTCTCCTCTCCTTTTCTTATTATTTCTTGCCCGTTGAAAAGTTCGAGTACCACGGTAACGGCCCCTGCTCGCGCAGGAAATTCATTTGGCGGCGATGAGCATTTTTTCGATGCGGGTGTACCTTCATGATTTTTTTCAATTTGGAGTAGTTAGTTATTGCAATTATCGACGCCTTAGCTGTTATATAATAAATAAAGTTTATACTAGAGGTTAAAAAATGTATTATTTACTCTGCAATTATGAATGAGCGAAATAAATTTACGGATTTTACCTGAAAATAAGTAAATATTCATTTACTTTACAGTTTATAATGTATAAATAAGTGCATACGGTTAAATGTCAATTATTCGTAATTTACCGAGTAAGTCCAAATCTCTGAAACAATCCCGTTTAGAAATGCATTTACTTACCGTATTAATAGGACAATTATGTTACGACCTAGCTTTAATATTTCATGTCCCATCTGCCAGAACTCCAGGAGTTGAAGGTCAATTTCGAACGCCGAACCTTCGGATCCTTAAAGAATTGGCCGCATAAATCAAAGGGAAAGGTGACGTGCTGAACGATGTATATACAACTAATTTGAAGGGACTTAATGGGTGCATAGATTCGGTCATAAAAGTGACCGTTTTGAAATCTGCGCTAATGACCATAGTTTGAGGAAACCGAGGTAGCGGGCAACAGTAGCATAGTAGTAAGAGATCACAAAGTTTCAGGGGCGTTTAGGTAAAGTTGTAAAAGTAACAAACATTTTTTGATAAATAAATGTTTCATTTTAAATTAATTACTGAAAAGCAATATTACACCTAAAGTAATTTATGTTTATATATTTCAAATATTTTCTTACTTACTTTTTCTGTTGTTTCACATTTTATATGTTCAGGTGTTTTACTTTTTTCCAGATGTTCCATTGTATTCCACTCTATCATGTAATATTTCATTGCATTCGAAGTAATTTTTTAATTATCTAAAATTATTAAATATAAAAATTATGAAAATTAGTCATTTTCTTATCAATTTATTCTTATTTAATCAAAATGTTCACAAACTGTTTATACAGCATTATCGTAACAATACATCAATCAGAACATCTTTTTTATTCTGAAATTGTTCAAATATTGGCAGTTAAAAAATATCCACCGAATACCATTATACACACACCTGAGTTATTCAATCGATGTATTTGATTTTTACAAATAATTAGAGTATCTTCAAAATAATTCCATCATCAAAAGAACGTTTTTCAAATGCTAGGAATTACTGAAGAACGTTTATTCTCGGTTTCGTGGGAAAATTAATCAAAATCAAGTTTAAAATGTGAAACGATTGAGATTCCTTGAATACTTTCATTACATTTAAAATACGCACGGAAGTTCGGAAATTTCGGCAAAGCCGAACTTTCTAGATGTTTAAAATGTTAGTGCAAGTTTTTCAATCAGAAAATCGCTTTTTTTTATTTTACTTTTAAACTTTTTTACATCCTTTTGTAAGGTAATGAATGTATTCATTATTAAAGATTTATATGACACTTAACATAACACTGTTATTTATTAAATTATTGATTAAAAAAATTAAATAGCTGAAAAATAAGTTTAATTTGTTTGCACGGCTAGTATTATGTTAACATTTGTACTGTATATTATTAACATAGTTCGTACATTTTCTTTGTAAATTGTACATAATAAATTACCCGCGCTATAACTTTGATTAATAATTACTAATGGGTACTTGCCTAAGAATTATGAAATTGTCCCCTCTGTCGTTTAGTTTGATTAAATGGATGCCGCGAAAGTATGTAATTTGTAATCTTTCGTATGCGCATGCAAAATGAATCAAAAACTAAGCTACCCTACAGTAGTTTAACTTGATTATTCAGTCTCATTTCTGCTCGGTTAGTTAAAAGACCCCCAAGCCCCCGTTAATTCATTAAATGTATACCGGATACTTAAAATGCCGCGATATTTTACTAACATATATTTTTTCCAATTTTGTTAAAGAAAAAGTGTCGACAATGTCTTTCTGATATTGTCGCGTAAAATATGATTACCGCAAGCTATAGAATGACGGGGTGATTTATCCTTTATGTGCATTAACTAGCTATAGGCACACGAGGAGACAAAACGCGATAAGTGACTCTTTTATTCATGGAATCGTACGCGCGGCCAGTAATGTATTGGCAAGGTATAGGTAGCAATTACGCTCGTCAACTTTTTCACTTTTTACGATTAGGGTAAAATTGCACCTTTATTGTAACAAGGACTCACGACGTGCCTGCGGTATACTTTTTATGACGGGGGAAGATCTACACAGTGGTTGCGAGAAAGGTTTTCATAAAAGACAATACTTTTTTTCCCTACGCCTGTACAATATCCGAGCGGATGGCCTGTTCAGGTGTATCAAAACTGTTTTTACTCCTTTCGTGAAAATATTGCTGTTTGCTCTTGGCCCACTTTATCATTGTTATTTTAATTCAATGTACATTATAATAAAACGCCTATAAGTAGACGTAATTGCGATAATGCCGGAGTGAGCCAAGACATAATAAGTTCGGTAAATATTGTGCTTCCAAATTTCAAGTTTTTGATAACAGAATTGGGTGCTCTGATTTAATAAGCTTCGTTTCCATTATTTTAGTTAATATACCAACAAAGAAAATTAATAACTCGCCAGTGTTAATATTTTTATTAAGTTACCTAAAAGAAGATTAAAAACAATAAATACAAAGAAATAAAAAATATCAATACAAATTGTAAATACGTGTACTTATTTGGTTTCTTATATAAATATTATGAAAAACTGAAAGATATTTTGTAGTTTGCACTAAATAACTATTTCATCTATCGACAGATAATCCATGCCGCATACTCACATACACGCAGTGAATAAAATTAATAGAATAATAAAATCGCAAGAAATTGATTAACGTTGATTTACGCGAGTCAACGTAGGAGTGCACCAAAAGTTTGCGGTCGAGACTTTTCGATCCATTGACGCATAAATAGCTGTAATCTCATGAACACTCGCCAGGATTATGATAATAATCGGATTTTTCCGCTCTTGCTCACTCGATCAAACCGGCGGCTTATCAAGGCCTTAAAAGAAATTTTTTCAGTCATCATAGTCAAAGCCGCGCATTATTTATCGTCGGACCCTTCAAAGCTCCTTAAAAAGAAGAAGCGCGCGCAACTTTGCATCGCCCTTTTAACGGTACACGCCTCGTGAAATTCAAGCCAGCGTAGCGTGCGCGGTTGCAACGAAAAAAAAAGACGCCGAGTTTCCACCTTGCCCTCCCTCCCCCGCTCCGCTATAAATTTTCCTCGCCTCGAAAAACCTCGTGGCGCGCGCGCGGGGCTTCTAATCGCCGAGTGGAAAAGCTTGGCGTACTACGGTGCGACCGAGGCTTTTCGAAGGGGTCAGCGAAGAACCGAAAAAAAGCGACCGAGAAGAAAAAAAAAAGAAAAAATCGCCGCGGCGTCGCGCGAAAAAGGAAGGCGAGGTGTAGGCGCGCACGAGTTTTACATAATCCGTCCGGGGCCTCCCATTATCGCCGCGGCCTATCGCGCTTCGAGGCATTTAGAAAAGCGGCTGCACGCGATGGCTCACGCGCGCGCGACCGAGCCTGGCGCGCCTTATCGCTCGATACCATCGCCGTGTTCGCGCGCAACTGTATGTGTGTGCATTTACGTATATGTGTGTGCGTGCACGTGAGCATGTATACGTAGAGCGCAAACGTAAGTGTGTGCGTATTATGCGAGTGCGTGCGGGTGTGCGAGTCTGTAAGTGTGTGGGTGTGTGCGCGGCCGCGAGAGCGCCGTTCTCACCGTAACAGCGGTAATGACGAGAATTAGCGAGAGGGAGGGAGAAGTCGCGGTACAATTACCGACGCCGCGGAGCGCGATGGACGCGGGGTTTTTACCCGGGCGCGGAGCTCGGGCTTTTGTTCGCCGGCCCGGCGAGCTCGGCCCGACGCGACGAGCCGACCGACGAGCGTCATGGCGCCTCGCCGAGGCCTTTTTCAGGTTCAGGGATACCAACGCTGGAAAAGTGCTCGACTGCCGGTATATAGTCTTGCAAAATGTTTCGTAAAGGACGTTTTCTTTTTTTTCTTTTTTTTAAACTTATCGTTTTTTTGGAACGGACAGGTAGCTCTTTTTTTATTTCGAGTGGCATACTAAACTTCAACTTCCATTTTGGTTGTAAAGAAAATTGCGGTTATAAAGTTAGAGAAGTAAATGTAAAAAAGCATCAATGACGTAAAAATTAAGGAGATTACTAAATATGCGTATCTCTTTGAGAGTAGGGCGTATTTGAATTCTGGGAATGATAGAGGAAGATGAGGGTAATAACAATGTTAATCAGATGATGATGTAGTTGCACGTATTGCGGCATACTTTTTATGACGTGGAAAAAACAGTTTTTCTAACAGTTTTTGTAACGAAAGGAAAAACTTGTACAATTTTTCATTAAACGAACTAATGATTTGTAAAATAATGCTGTAAAAAAATTTATTGATTGTAATATTACAAACAGCTTGCGGTTAAAATAAGGTGAATGAAATTTTTTTTACACTATTTGATAAAGTTAGGTTTCTAATAATTAAATGTCAAATTTGGATAAAATAGTCACCGTATCATTCTTACAGAATTCGTTACATAATTACTTTCGTGCAACTAATTAGTTGGAAACATAATTTCAATTGCAGAAGTTTGTTATAGAAATTACATTTATTTACATAATTACTTCGTATAAATTCATATCAATATAATTTAAATGTAGAATATAATCTATTAATTACCAATAGAGTTATCACAAAATTTATAAATTATTACTAATTGTGCAGTCAAATAATCTATAAATATTGAAAATAACAATATAATAAACACCTAATATTTCACATAGTAAACATAAATTATCGCGCAAGTTTTTATAGCTGTAGCAAGTGACTAAAAGCATCTCACTTAAGCGCAGTAAATCTCTTTTCTTGGGGTAATTTGTCATTTTTTAAAGCGTTAAGTTTTATTCATCGATACAATTTTCAAGATAAAAAAATCATCACAACCCGTAATAATTTATACATTTGTATCACGACGTCGACGCTTATTCACATCACATTTATTCGATCTTCATAGCATTTTCCTTCGGCTGAACGTTTCATTGATTATTTTAAGATGTGCATACAATTCATTTTATGCTAATGTTATGTGTTTGATCTGGAAAAGGCTTTTATCAAAATTAATAAATATTTATTGGTTTTATATAAATATTTATAGGCATTGGAATAAATATCTATGCAAAAATATACGTTTCACTTTCTATTGTTGGAGTATTGAGCGTTAGGAAAAAATTTTATTATCACGTGTTTTCCAATAAAACGGAAAAAGTGCGAGGATTTAAAATTTGTAATTTAGAAAGACTAAACTTTGCATTCCATCAAAATTGCGCATTTAAAGATTTCGTTAAACATTTTATAGAGTCTTTAAAGGTGTAGTATCTTTTAAAGAATAAATTTAATTAAATTGCTGTTATTTCACTGGAATCGCACATAGACATATTGTAAATAAAAAATGTTAAAAAATACACATTATTTTTACACTCCTTTCAGTGTTAGAATGTATATTATTTATTAAATTGTACCAATATTATTTTGCGATATTTCAAATACACACTAGTTAAACAACATCGAACATGAACAAATAAATGCAGATAATATTTTTGCAGTCGCACTCGTTATATATAGGTGAGATGTAATAAAGCAACCTATTCGCTCGTATAATTGTCGTTTATATTCTCACGAACGAAATAAATTTTGTGTATTTTGAATATCGCCGTAAAATTGAAATCAATGTTAACATTTAATTGCGCATAGATATCCCGCGAACGAGGTTTTTGTTTTCATTCTGCCGAGCTATACGATAATATAACGTTTATTAAAATCGGGTTAAAAAGTTCGAAGCATCATTTTGGACATTAAAACAAATAAAATTGAAAGGGACACACTAAATTTGAACTACTTAATTTGCAATGCATCTGAATTGGAGATGGAAGTACAAACATTTTTTCTTATAGGCGTTTTAAACTGACATATCCCAGTCTATAAATAAAATTCGAAAGCAAAAAAAGCTCGTCCTCAGCGGAGATCGAAAAATATTTTTAGCTTCACAAAGTGACATATTTCGTAATGTCCAAAAATTATTTTAGGCTTTGAGAATAAATTGTTCCTTTCGCAAGACTACAATAAATTCTTTCTAAGCAGATAAATAATTTAATCATTCAATTATATTGTTATGTTTTTAAAAATAATGTAAAATTTTTAGATAAGATGGTAGATTGTGACTGTAATTTTTAAGAAAAATTTCGAGGTTACATAGTGTAACCTCTACTTACTATTAGTCTTTTTTTGTTCAAAAACAAATTGAATTTTTACATTCACTTGCATGCTTTGCAGACCATTACCGATAGTTACATTTTTTGCATTACCTATAGAATTATTACTTTAATTTAAAAAAAAAACATAATATAAGAAAATATATCAATTCCAAATTAATTATTTATAACAAATGTACTGTTATTTAAGCCCCAGCTTGATTACCGAATGCTAGACACAAAGAAATTAAATTTCAAATAGTTCAAATAAAAATTCTTTTTGAACCACCTCCCCCAAACAACCGATCAAGACCCTTATACCTTCACCGGCGGAGGTACCTAAGTCTCGGGGATGGTGCTCCTTTCACTTTTCCGCGGCTACTCGCGGCTGGCCATAAATCCCCGGAAAAATCGTTCGGTCGGCTCCACGGGCGCGGGGAACAAAGCGCGCGAGGAAGAAAGAGAAAGAGAGAGAACGAGAGACTGAGGGAGAGGGAGAGAGTGCCGCGGGGATATATAGGACGGTGCGCGAGGTCGTCCGGGGTGGTGCTCGCGGCGCCTCCACGTCCCTCTCCTCCCGGCGGCTCTGGCTCTGAAAACTCGGTCAAAGTCTCGCGTCGCGTCGCCGTCTCTCTCTCTCTCTCTCTCTCTCTCTCTCTCTCTTTCTGTCTCTCGCTCGCTCTTGCCGCTCGCCGAACCGAAGGGTCGCCCGGACCACCGCCAGCTACCGCCCGCCGGGATATGTTGCGTCGCCGACGCTGAGTTACGCCGGAGTAAGCCCTCCCCCTCCTTCCCGCCGCCCCCGCGGCCGAGCGCACTTTCTTCGGGTAGACGACGCTGCCGTTGGCTTTGTTCCGGGAGCATTTTACCGCTGTTGCTGCGGGAGTTTTTGGTTTCGTAAAAAGCCCGCTGCGCCTCTTTTTCGTGGGTTATTTCTGCGACGAACTGGCCGGTTCGCTTGTTTATCGAAGAATATTTTTTATTGTTTGGTAAATTATGTGGTGGACTATGTTGTTTAACAAATTTAAAGATTCGCCATTTTTTTATATTCTAAATTAACAAATTTTTTATACGATGTAGGTTTTAGTAAAATGTCGTTGAAAATGTTTGCAATGTCGAAGACTTTCTTTTATTTCTAATTTATTAGTAATAGTAACAAGTTTTTGAAATTATAACAACAAGTTTTATGATAAAAACAATTATGCATTTCAAAATAGAAACTTTTGAAAGATGCATAAAAAACGATTAATTTAATTATCTTAGTCAATAGAAAGAATTTCGAAGAAGTACGTATAGTTTTTGAAATAAGAAAAAAATATATTTATTTTGATAAGGAACAATTGAAATCTCAAGTTAATACCACTTAAAGTGTGAATACACTTTATCATATACTATACAGTAGAGTATGAAAACATAACTAGGAAAGATTAATGTAGCACTAGTTCAAAACTATCATTATAAAATCATCAAATAACTTTCACCTTATCCGCATTTGATGAATGAAAATGTATAATAGGGTAATGACGTAAGTGATTTAACTTTATCTCGAAATAAATTAGTTATAATTTGACGTAATAATTATTATCTAGCTTAGTATCCGCTGCTCTTATTGTGATTATTACGCGCAACAGTTATGATCATCAGCAAACGTGTTATAATTTATATTTAACGATGTTATCTGATGTTCGAAATGCCTTCGAGTATTAGGTTTTATTAAGTGCAGTGAATTACATGTGTTAATACGCGTTTAATGTCACAGCATTAATTCAGTAATTTCTTTCATTTATCTATTTTCTTTCTTCGTAATTCCTTCAATTTTTTAAACATAATTCTACATAATTAATTTATCATTCTAAAAGTATGCAAAACACTTACTAATAGTCTAATATTTTTTTCGTTGATACGATAAGTGTTACTGCGATTTATCAATCGGTTTTATCGTCAATTTGTACATATCGCAGATTAAATTTTAACTCTGCAATAACTAAAAATAACTGTTCTCAATATACAAATAGTGAAAACAATTGTTATAAAAATGTTTAAGCGATTAAATATTGTGTGTTACTATATATTACACCAGTACTAAATTCAGACCACTTGTTGCTATATCTATTTTCGTACAGCTTATTTAATCTATTAAATATATACACAAACATTGCTCTCCATTCATCTGAATAGAGTAAATTACTGTACTCAATATGCACAATTGTTTTGAAAAACAGATTCAAAATCTAAAAAACACTTGAACATTTGTCTATACCGTAGTCACCACAGGAGTTTTGGTATTTTAAAGAAACAAACAAATTTTAGGGGCATAGTTATGAATAAATAGTAAACAACAAATTGTATGTTTTATATCATCCGTGAAGTTATTATGTTTCAAAGTTTACACATTAATCTTAATCTAATAGATTAAAGAAATTGTGCAATAATTAACCGTTTTTGATAAACTTGTAAATGAATATTTGACAGCGTCTTATTTCTTACTAACTCATACAGCAGCAGTGCTACATATAAGATGGTAATTTCACCTAATTTTCGACTCTGCGCAAATAAATCTATAATCTAATCTAATCTAACCTAGAATTTCCAAGTTAGATTAAACAAAGTAAGCAACGGCTTATTTCACGCAGCTCGAAATAAGCCCAAGTCCGCCGGTCCTGGACACCCGGCCGTTTCCTCCTCGCAGTGACTCACACAGCGCGAATCGAAAGCGAAAAAAAGATCCCGAGAAAAAAATGGCTCGGGAACCTCACTGTGGAACCGGCCGCATGACGCAGAAACACTCCTCGGCGGTGGTGGTGGGAGGAGGTGCGCGCGTCGGCGAGGAGATGATTACAGAACCGGCCGGTGGCTTTCTCGGCTGCGTTACGAATTCCTCGCGATCCTCGCCGTACGAGCGGCAGGCATTTTCACGAAGGTTAAACCTGTTCTTCCTCTCCCCTCCTCCCCCTGCGCCGCCGCGTATACCCTCCTTGCGCTCCGCCCTCTTTCGGGGCATTGATCACGCGCCGACGTGATCGAGGGTCCGCCGGAAAAAAAGAGGGAAGAATGCAAGCGCACGGGATTAGCTTGTTAACCCCGGCGACCAGTTGTATTGCGATGACGTAATGACGTTTATATTTACCCTCCTCTCTCTCCCTCTCTTCCGACGCGTCCTTCGTCTTTTCGCCGTTTCCTATCGGTCGTACCTCCGCGGCCCTTCCTCTACTTGCTTATACTCCACCGTCCCTTCTTTTCGATTGATTCGCTTGCGATTTTTCGATTTTTGTTCTAAAGTCTTGGTTTGAAAGTTCAGTAAATGTTTATTTTGGATGAGAAGCGGAGTTAGCTATTGTTGTATTTGTTAATTGCTCGTGGGAGGTAGCCTTTTGAAATTGATGGAACTACTGAATCGTTTAACGCGATAATTAAGTTAAGTAGGCTGAATTTAGCACCTAAGTGATGGTGAAAATAAAAAAATGTGATTCGAAAAAAAAATTCAATATAACTTCTCATGCATATTGTAGAAAAATGAAAAATTAACAACAATCATTATTTTTTATAAAAAAGATTGAGCCTCTCTAAGTTCGATTAGACTCAGATTTCACTCGAATCGATTTATTTTTGCTCTTCCACGTTTTGACAGATTGATGCATTGTCATTCGAGTCAGAATTCTTGGGAAAATATTTTTGAACAATTTAACGTTTATCTTTTCCGGAGTACGAACTTTTCTAAAGATTTTAAATTTCAGCATCTCAAGTAATACAAAGCACATTGATTATCTCATTTCATTGATCTCGCCGTTTTTTTTTTCATTTCACAACTAAAGCAGCAAATATTTTGACAGATCATTTCCAACACACACAGCAGCGAAATTAAAACGAGCCTTCGCTCGCACAGCGCACCTTACCTCATCACCGGCGGGGAAAGCAGCACTCTCTCGTCGCAATCGGCGGGAGCTTCGCTGTTCTCGCTCTCTTTAAATACCCGATCGACTCGTCTAATGGACGGATTTTCGGCGGGGGACGCCGGGGCACTAGCGCTAGAGCCCCCGCTCGCGCTCCGCATTTGATTTCGCCGTCGGCGCGCGCGCTCGCCAGTGCGAATGACAGGTGTCTTTGAAATGGAGATGTTGACTCGTGGATTTTTCCCTAATGCCCTTTTAGAGTGGCGAGCTTTTTTCCAGCGAACGTCGCGCGACTGGATTTTCTCACCTGACGGCGTACAGGCCGCCCGACACCCTTTTATTCGCGCGTCACTTTTCCTCTTAATGCCGGAATTATTTAGGACGCTTGCCTTTTATTGTTTTCATCGCGCTGAAAGGCTGCAAGTTTATTAAAAATAAGTGAATTTGGTTGTAGAATAATTAATTATGATTATGTTAAATTTTTTTGGAAATGTACACCAGCTATTCATTTAATTAATAACTGCAATATTATCTCGTCATTTAAGTTGACTCGAATTTGTTTCGTATATTAATAAAATGTTTAGATTAAGACATTTTTGGAAACAAATTTATTTTAATATTTCTTTGTTTTCTTGTTTGTCTTATTTGTATATTTTCGATTAAAATTTATTACAAATATGTAATCCATTATTACAGATCTTTTTTTTACTAAAAGCATGAGATAAGCCCTTTTTTTATAATTGTTAGTTTATAACACGGGCCATTAAAAGTTCGGGGCATGAAAATCGATCGGCTTCCGGTTAAGTATTGATATACCAATGATTTTTCAATGAATTGGAAAATTTTTTATTGCCATATTTTCTTCGCGCGTCGTTTAAACGAGGATTTTAATGAATCGTTAAAATTACCTTGATATCGCAAATTTTAGAAAGTAGCGAATTAATAAAGACTCGTTTAATGTTATTTTTACGATGAATATAAAAAAAGAATGAACGAAACTGTCGTTAAACTCCCCGGGCAAAGACGAGTAAAATCGCTATTACACAAATTTGTATGTGAAGTAATTTCAGGAAAATTTTCATGTGACGGGCAGATTTTATAACATTCGCGTAAATCTGGGTGCTAATTTTGCTTTTTATTCAATTTTCCGCAATGTAAATATTTTTTTCTTGCGCAATACTCACATTCAATTTCCTAATTTACTTACACTACCTAAGCTTCATTCAAAATAATGTAAAAATTTTTAATTGTATAGTTTGTAAAAAAACTTTCTTTACTTTTTCAAGAAAAAAGTAGGCATGCTAACTGCAATATCCACTCTTGAGCGCGAAGTATTTTTAACATTAGAAGAAAGCCGGTGCAACTCCCGAAGATAAAGCCAACGTCGGTATTCAGTTCCAACTCTTATGTCACGTCGGCTGCGTTGCGTGAGCCGGGGCGAAACGGCCAACGATGCGCTTCTCGTGCGCCTGCCTCCTTCTTTTTTCCCTCGCCGTTTCCCCCGGACGTGTAACGCTAATATTTAACGAACCCTTTTAGACTTTGAGTCGGGTACAGTTCGCCGCTGGCCTACTTCGCGCGGGCACCTCGCGATTTGGGAGCGCGCCGTCGCTGCGCCGACGGTTTGCTGATTTTAGGCTGGGGGCACTCCCCCCTCCCCCTTCTCCGCAGCCTCTGTGCATCGCCATTGTGCAATTATTGCCGCCGCTGTTCTGCTTTCTTGGACGCTTAAGTAATAGGGCTGAAATCGCTCGGGTTACGGGAATCTTTTTTTTTCCTTGCTTCAGTAATCAGGCGTCAGATATTTAACGAAGCGGAATTTAAAATGTATAATTACTTTTTAAGTTAGTGCATTGTTAAAATTATTGTGTGTTTTTAATTGTGCTGCTGTATGTAATTGTTTTTTCTTAAATTAATTTAATTATTAGTACAATAATTAACAAAGGCCAGTATTTAACGTACCCTTTTTATTTTAGAATAAAGTTTCGGAAGCACATGTTTACAGTTTGAATATCAATATTTACATCTTGTTTTTTATAAACACATATAAACTGAATGGATTTAATTTACATTCAGTATTAATAATGCATTCAAGTAGTAACTAGACGTGAAATTCGATCTTTTTGACCGTTTTCTTATCTTCTTCTCAGAAAAAGTTTCCCAAAATTCCATATATATTAATGTACATCTTGATGTAACGGTAGTTAAATGGTAATAAAATTTTTTTAATACCTATTAAAAGATTCAAGCATTTATAGTATGTAAATTTTAAAATGTACATCAGTTCCAGTAATCGGCTAAGGCAAACCGTGTTAATTTAAGTGTAAGGTAATTTTTGCCATAAAGTATAAGACGTGTATGTTTTTTTTCAAGAACGCTTGGAGTGTTGAGAATTTGCATACTGAAAAATCGACATGATTAATAAAACTGTGAAGATTACGTGTAATCACTTTGTATAATAGCATAAAATTACGTGGAATTACTCAGCTGACGTATAATAAGGTGTACTTACGCGCAATTAAATGCTATGATATTTCTGATGAAAATTAAACGCTTGTAAAGTTATATTTATATATCAATAAGTTGGGGAAAAATTGCACTTGCCCATTGCGGCTATTGATAATATGCAATTTGCACTGAGAACGTTTCATTGCAAAACTCGTTTTCTAGTTCATGTATCACGTTGCGTAATGCAGAAAATATTGCACTTTGTTTAATTCCGGTTTAATTAGTATTAGCAATAGTCAATATTGAAATTGACCTTCATTTAGATAAGCAAAGATAAGTACCGAGTCTTACTTTTAAAAAAACAAACATAAACTATTATTTTTATATTCAATTACAAAACTACACTATTTTGAGTGTTCGTTATATATTCTGCTTATACTTTATACTGACATTTTAACAAATACAATTTTAAAATTGCCATTGACATTTTTAATTCGCGATCACGTGTTCTTTTAAAAAAAAGTAGAAATGCTCCATTAAGAAGACTCAATAACTTTCAATTAAATATTTGACACTTTTCATTCATAAAAAAAGCACATAAAAAATGTTAGCGTTTTACGAATTTCACCTTCACCCTAAAGATCCATAATTTACAATCAAAGCAGCCGAGGCGCGCTGATTAATCACCGTCAATTAGTCGAACCTGCATAAAAGCAGCGAAAACAAACCTCCGCGTTTCCACCAACAAAAACCCCGCACGAACCCCATGGAAAAAGAAACTCCCGGAAGGAGTATCGACTCTATTAGCATCGGCGAGAGGGATGCTCCGCGCGGGGGAGAGAGCGAGTTCCGAAGAAGCGCGTTGCGGTGGGTCAGGTCTCGCTTCCGCGCGCTAGATGGATTCGAATCATAAAATTTGATTGGGGGGAGGGGTGCGCGCGGCTGCCTCGCGCGTCTATCGGCCGCGTATATCGGATATCGCTCCCTCTCCCCGTCGGCGGCGCGCCGCGCATAAACCCGCCGGCGGGAGAGAGAGAGGGAGGGAGCGCGAGATCCATTCATCCGCTCATTCATCTGTGGCAAATGTCTGCGCGCGCGCGCGACCGATCAACCGTTGCGTTTTTGTTGCCGCGGCCTTTTAAAACGCTTTACGGGTTATTGCCGTTATTAAAGGAGCGCGCGCGCTCTTTAATAGCGAGCCGACCCGACTGCGCTCTTCCTTACGCGCCTCTTTCTTTTTCGAGCGACGGAGAAACGCCGGGCGGGGTTTTTTGAGGTTTTGGGTTTCGCGGTGATACCTTTTTTCTGGGGTGCATTTTTCTTTTTCGATGTGCGTACCTCTAGGTGTAAGTGACTTTGACCAGGTTTTCTGCTCTCTGGTTTTAGTTAATTTTTTTAATACTTTGAAGTTAATTAAATTACGTGGTTATGTTTTTTTTTTGTTGAAAAAATCAAAGATTTTTAATTAACAAATTTTTATTTTTTAATAATTATTTTGGTACATCGAAAAATTTTATAAAAGAATGTGTGTAAATAGCGACGAAAATATTACAATGCATTACAATAATTACAAATATTTTTAAATTTTGCATAAAATGAATATTTTCAATTTTCAATGAAATGATGCGAAATATATTTTTTTTTTTTTGTTAATATTGAAATATTATTATTATTGCGTTTAAAACTCATACTTCGTTTAGCTTTTGCATTAAATTACGATATTTAAGTAAGTTTTTAATTAAAACATGCTGATTTACTGAACCGTTAACTATATATGTTTGTTCTTATTTATCTTATTAAAATACATACGTTTGCGCTACATCAAAGCCCATTGTTTGCGCTCAATTCAATTTATTTATAAAAAATTTTGATTTGTGGAGTCAAATTTATATGTAAATTCATATTTTAAATAAATAAATTTTATTATATTATTTAAGAGGAATAATTTTTATAATTTTTATCATTGTTTATAATTCTTACATTAATGTCATTATTATCGGTTTTTTTATAGATATTCAAAACTCAATCGAAAATGAAATGTATCTGTAATATTCTCAATTTCGATAATGAATGTATGACTAACAAACATTAAAATCCGGAAGATGGAAATATTTAATTAAATGTTTATTTAGAAATCAATATTACTATTAACCTGAATTCAGAAAATAAAGTAATTTTAATTTATAATGGGCAGTTTTACAGTAATTAAAAATATGACAAATAAAGTTGATTTCATTAAAAATATCCAAATTTTTTTCGTTGAAATAACTAACAATTTACTGCTCAAAATAAAAGCTTCATAATAAACTAAAGTGCAACATTAATAATCTTCATTACAAATGATTCCACGATAAATATCGCAAACATAAAAAACCCACTTTAAATAATTTATAAGAAACAACCAACTCTCCCCACCAATTTAATTTTCACCCCAGTGCATTACCATTACACGGAAGCGTCCGTGTACCACTTTACCTCGACTCCTCGTCGTCTTCGCTGAATAATCCAGCGAGTGTGTATTAATGAGCTCGCGCACATTTTCTCACTCCGCGAATTACGGTCTGAAGAACTCAGAAGTAGGAATCGCGAAGTGCTCGTTTTCCCTTAGCCCGCGTAACGCGCGGCTGGCTAGAGGCCGAGCGCGAGCTTTGGGGAATTTCGTGGGGACGACGAAGGCGAAATCGCGACCTGATCGATCGTCGTTATCGCACCTGAACTGTCGGCCGATTGGGAGACTTTTGTCGCTGCCTACTGCGTATACTTGTGGCTCACTGGGACGAGTGCCAGGTCGGCGTAATAAAAGAAACGGCTCGTTGACGTTTAGCGGAAGAGTCTTTTTTTGGAGCGCTTTTTAGCTCAGTTTTTCCTCCAATTTTGCTGGTTAGTTTATAAGATAATGGGGTCTTCGATTTAATTTGTAAATAAAATTATCACTTAAGAAAGTTATTGATATTGGTATAAGATTATATTATATTAAAAGTTGTTTTATTTTCTTCAGTTTTAATTTACGTTTTCGTTTTCTTTATGTTTCAGGTGAGTTCTCTTATACGATGTACTGGATTACTTTTTCTAATTCCTCCAGAACGTAAGTTAAGTCTGATTTAAAGAGTGCAACAAAAAATAAGAGTTTCACAACATGAAATTAAATTTAAAAGTTCAAACATCGTAAAGTCAATGTTCCTCAAAAAGATACGGAAAGTTCGGTCATTTTTTATTACACTAATTAATTTAAGGACATGAATCATTTAATTAAGTTATAGTTAATGAAAATACCCATTATAAAACCATGCTATTCAACTGTTTTAAAGAGTAACTTGATGTGTATCAAAATTTTGGAAATAAAATTACTATTATCATTGAAATTGGATGATAATTGCTAATATTATTCTTACATCCATTCTTATGAATAGGAATGATAAATGAAGATTTCTATGAAGATGGAAGAATTCCTTTTGATAGAATCTTTGAATATCATTATTACTGGTTTCTCAATTGCAGACCAACATCGTTCGCACATACCGCCGGAATGTCCTGGATTGCAAATCTCCTTTAACTTATTTACAATATTGAATGAATTATATCGCGATGTCCTTCAATGTCAGGCAAGACATCATCTATAGAGTCCGAATACACTTCTGCTTTCAACAATATCATGAATATAAACTAATCCGAAGTAATCTGAAAAACCAATGAGATCGATTCAGACTCACAAGACGAGCGCTTAACATTGCAAAACATTGAAGAGGGTTTATAGCATTCATTACATTGAGACTTGACAAAAGACCAAAATCGACGTGCATCAAATTTATTTTTGCAATAATTTTTACCAACAGTTCGTTTTCTGACTGATATAGCACTTGAATAATTGTAACTCACGATTTTTTAGATAGACACAAAGTATAATTTCCTTATCATTCTGATTGCCTAGTTTGCGCTGACAGCATCCATCAAACATATAGGTAAATAATTCTTGATAATCCATAAAATTCATTAAATAGTTTAATTCTATGGTTTATATCCTATTAACCACATTATTTATTCCACACCCATACCACGGATAACCATTGACTAAAAAATACACTTCATTCTCAAATTTTTAAAAAATTCGTAAACGCAAATCTAAAGTAACGAAGGTAAAATTTCGAAAGCATCGGAGTTATCGACCGCATTTTTATGCTGCCTCAAAATCTGAAAGTAAACGTATCTGAGAAGCGCGCGGCGCTGTGAAACACTAGAGCATTGTGCCAAAGACACCGGCAGCGTTATACAGCCGCGTCGAGAGGAGGAACTGTCCGGCGCGCGGCTTCACAACGAGCGCGCAGATACCGGCGGCGCTACATTTTCGATAAAGCATCGGACGTGTTTATAATATGACACGCAAACAGGCCCTGCCGCGCGAAACTTTCGAGCGCGCACGTCGATCGCGTCGGCCCCGACGTTTTTAAACTCGCCGGTAACGGACTGATAATGCGCGCGCGAAATTACGAATGTCTCCCTCTAAGCGCCGATCGATTCGATACGAATCCGCGCCGCGCTTCGATTAGGGGCGCGACGGGGGGGTGCGAGGCGTGCTCAATGACGGGAAAAGAGTTCATCGACACTTGTTCAAATTTCAACGCGCGCCGCCGGCAGCCAGTTGTATAAGTCAATTTGCGCGTCTCGGTTTTCACGGATGATGCAAATCTTCTTCGTAACGGACAAATCCAGCGTGGCGCGCGAAACCCTGGAAGACTCTTTTTACACTTCTAATACTTGTCATCGATAGTCTGGCTTCGGTCTAATCCATTTCGTGAACCTGCCGCGGTGTCCGACGACTACCGATATAAAGACCCGCCGAGTCGGCATGGTTTTTTTTTTTCATTGTGTCTGTGACAGTTGAATTTTTCTCGATTTCGTAATTTGGGCTTCGTACATTTTGCTGTAGGTACATACGATATTTTGCGTTCTTCCTCCTTCTTAATTAACAAGCTTTCCCCCAGACGATAACTTTAACTAAAATAAATCAATACCTCACATTTTTTTAACGTTACATTGCAAAAACTTATACAGATACGGTTTTTTAAAATTTCATAACTTTCATAACTGTTTATTTAATTAATGTAACTCTTCAAAGCAAAAAGGAAAGTGTAAATAATAAATGGCAGTCAGCCAAAATAACAGATCACGCATAAAAGCGTAACAATTATTTATTACATCTGAACATGTCATCTAAACGTAAATCTACCATTTCCTTCTAAAAATATAAAAAGTTTCATCCATCCCAACTGTGATAGCGACTATGATATACCAGCCCTTCGGATTCCCCCTGATATCCCAGTACGACAAAACAGACCCATGATGCACAAACACCGGATAATATCCGTAAAAGTGCCTAAAAAGCCTCTAGCTGCAACGGGTGCACCGGGTACTTTTAATCTGCGTCCGATATTAGGTATCGCTTTAAAAGCCATCGGCGCGCCGAATTATATATCCGTCGCGTCTCGCGCCATCCCCCGCCCCCGGAGGAGGCTCGTTCGTGCCTGTGTGCGAATTGACACCGGGCGGCGCGCGACAGTGCGTAATTCGGGACCCGGCCGGGGGTGTTGCGTTACCCGGAGTTAGAGACCGACCTCTCTTTGCGCGCGCGCGCGCCACCCCCTTCCCCTCCCCGGCCTATATTGGTTTCGTTTAGGGCACCGCACGATTTTTGCCCGAGCCGGGGAACCGCGTCATTTCGCGCGTGGGCGTTGCGCTCGGCAAGTCGCCCGCGCGTCCATCGATTTGATAAACGTTCCGAGATGGTTTTTCGGGGTCTCCGATTCCAGAGGTCGGACTTTTTCTCGTTACTCGGTTGGTAACGAGATGAAAAAATTTCGTGTATTATTGGGCAACCACGTTCACGCGACGATTTATCGTTTCGAATTTGGCACTTGATTGGAATTAATGAAATGGATCGATGAATTTCGAGATCGCAAAAAGGGAATGCGAATTTCTTTAATGAATGAAATTTACTGTATTTTATTTATTTCTTTAATGAATGAAATTTCTTACAAGAAAAAGATGGAGTTATACAATTAATTTGAATTTATAGTGAATTCATTAATTGTAATTAGTGAAAATATGCGTCTCAAAAATTCAGATAATAAATTACAGTTTAGTCGTGATTTATTGTAAATTTATAATTCAATATACATTTTTTAATGCAATCTCTTACTTCTGCACAATTTCAACGATTAATTTATTATTTCTTATGATATATATAATGAAATTGATTTCATTCAGTTTTAATTTGTTTTAATTCTTTCACTCATCATTTTTGTAAATGGGATTCAGCTCATAAGATTAATTTTTAAATCTGTTTTAATCACTCGGCATGCAATATTACAATGATAAAAAAGCAATAATTTTAAATGCATTTTAAGTTTTCGACTTTTTCTGCCTTCCTCGGCGATTAATAAAAGAAACAAATAAATTTCCAATTAAAATAAGTTTGCAATCATTAAACTTGATTTCTATTAAATTGCATTTCCAATAATTCAATAATCCAATAACTGTAGTTTCACAATTCATCTAATCAATGAGCATTTTTCGTTTATTCATATAAATATTTTGTTCATTATAAATATTTTGTTCCATAGCGATTAATTGTCAAGTGACTCTTTTCTGCAGGGATTTCATAAAATCGCACTTCTATCACTTATTCATACTTTTTTTTACTCTTCGTTCATTTATGCATCAACTACTTATTAATCTATCACAGAGTGCTATTATTAATTCTTACTGATATAATGCTTGAATCGTCAGAATATGAAGAATTTATTTTTTTGAATCAGTACCTATAGGTAGTTGAGGCATTATTTTTATAGTAAAATCATTTTGACAAAGTATTTAAGTAACCTTTCTTTATTGTAAGACACCCACTTTTCACGCGAAATGAAAAAATACGTAGATGCATCCATCTACATAGACCAATCAACTTGCCAACAAAGTCAAAGTACGACTTGTTTAAAGAGGAAGATAATGTGCACTGCAAACACTTAGTAAATTGTGACCTATTGTGACGTAAATGCTGACGTAGTAGATTACACTTGACGTAGTAAATTGTGTAATTTTCAAAATTGTTAGAATTTCAATTACTGCCTTACTATGAAATTACAATAATTATACGTGTAAAATAAAACTTTCCTTTTTAGATATTGCTAATTGCCACCTTCACACACGGCCCATTCAGCAACGCAACGCAAACCCGCGAATTTATCCTGAAAACCCCAACCAAAAAGCACCCAACATAGTTTCGACTCGTTATTCCGTGCACCGTGTGCGCGCGCGTATCGAGTATCTCCAGAAAGGCTAGATAATTGAATACCAATTACCCGCGATTATTAAGGCTAACAATTAGCGATGCTCGAAATTTAATCGGGCCGCGCGCGCTAGATCCGCCCGAAAAAGCTCCCGCCGTCCTAGAGCGAGTACTTTATACACGCCGGGCGAATCGAACGCAACGGGGTTTAGCACAAAGCGGCGGGGGTGGAGGTGCACTCGTCGAAAATTTCGTTTCGCGAGCCAGCGCCGCCTACTTTCGAGCGTCGCGCGGTAATTATGCCACCTGCACTTTCGGCGCGCGGAATTAACGCGTTATCGGGGCGCGCGCGCCACAAACGATTTTAAGTGCGAGCCCCGATTTTGCATTACGAGCGCCGGCCGCAATGGCTCGGAAACTGTGTGCAGCGCGCCACTTGGATAATTTTGCGGGGGACTCGGCCGCCGCCCCGGCTTGTTTATAGGCGCGCCGTTTATTAACGTTACGCCGCGCTCTCGCGTGGATTCTTCGCGATATTTTTCCGCGGCTTTTTTTTACCCACCGGGGTGCGCTGCGCACCGAGATGCGGAGTTAATGATTTGTAAATGCGTTATTATTAATGCTTTGAATTGCTCCGATTGATTTTATGCGCTCGCTCGTTTCGTTTTTTCGGTCGTTGTTTTCTTTTTTTGCTGCGCGCATTGTTTAATGTCGCTTTATAATTGTTGGCTTTTTTTAATGCGTCACGAGGTGTAGGGAATTTGGTGAACTTTTGCCCTTTGGAAACATGTATTTTTTGGATTTTAGAACCAAATTGGAAATTACAAGATGGGGAATAATGTAGAATTTCCTGATGAAAAAATTACTTTTGAATTTACCGTTCAAAAACTAGTTTATCTAAAGCGTGACCGCAAAGACTAAAGCGTTTCGATAGTTTCTACGTAAAAAGTGTTTGTTCGTGGCAAAAATGCCAAAAGTACTTTTCTTTGTGATAGATTTAAATTTTGGTACTTCTTGTTGGAAATGTGAATCGCTTTTTTTCGTTAGGGGTGACACAATGCAATATTTATCTAAGTTATACCTTCTATCTTAAAATAGTTTAATTTAGACTCGATTTATATATGCTGAAAATCAGTAAAATATTCATCCGATTTCCTAATCCAATTAAATGCTTAAAGCTGTATGTGTGTTTGCATGGACTAAAATAAGTAGAGGTGAGTTTCTGACTTGACGTTTTCTCATATGTCATCTTCTCTCAACTAAAAATATAGGAGGATAACAGTAAATTGTATAGCGTATCAGGTACTGTTTTCATCTTTCATTATGTATGCTGACAGCTATTGACAAGGTTATTGGTTTTGACGTATGCACATTTGGAACGTAAATAATTTTGAAGAAACTTTTTTAGATTACCTTTAAACAAAAGGAACAACTTCAAATAATCGTCTTCATTTTCAGTAGTGTCTTCTTTACCTCGTACTACTGTTTTACCTAGAATTTGGTTCTGTACAACAATAATGCATGCTTTTGTAAAATTTTTGGTACTTAATTTGTCGAAAAGTATTTTAATAAAATCTTATATTCAAATTGATATTTTACGTACGTGGAAGTTAATGTCAAGCTTTTCGAGTTTAGTGTGAACAAATAAGTGCATCCGTCTGCATTAAAAACAAAGGCGACTCCTTTTCATCGCGCTGCTCCGAAGCATTCGTCGTGGCAAGTGTGTCAAAACAGGCGACGCCCGGTAACCATGGCACCGCGCCGCCGCCGAATCCCGGCGTATTAATTTTTTCGCGCATCGAACTCGAGCTCCCCGGCTCCGCGCTCGTTGTCAACGCAATCGCACGTCTTTCGGTCGCGCGCGCGCTCGCGCGATCTCGATTGTTCGCGAATATTCCGCGCTCGCTCCGCCTGCTTAGCATTCCCGTCACGTAGCCCGAGGATCCGACGGCGACGACGTCCCCCGCGCGCGACTTGCACAACGCCTCCCTCTCTCTCTCTTTGTTTTCCCCACTTCGGACCTCTATCTTCGTTCCTCCATCTGCATCTCCCGCCCCGAGCGCGTCGTTTCTTCTCTTTTTTTTTTGTCCTTTTCTACTTTATCAGCCGCGGTCCGCTCTTTTCCTTCTAACACTTCGCTCTTTGTTTACCCTTTTCCCTCCGAGTGGATTCGCCCCGGCTTTGCTTTCCTTCTTATCGTTTTGCATTTACAGCTCTCCGCCGGTAGCGCCTTTTTTTTACCGGGTATTATGCACGCTGGACTCCGGGTAGATGCAGGCTGGAATGACTAATTCGCAGATTGAGGTTTTACCGCGATGATTTCAAGCGTTAGTCATCCCTGTGACGAACTCGCGTGGCTTAGTTTTTTTTATATTGATAATATGCAGTTGTCGGAAAGACGCTTGGTGGTGTCCTTGATTGTTAAAAATTCGTGAATAAGGTGTACCAATTCATTTGTGTATTAAAATAAAAATGAATTCAAATAAATTGAAATTAAAAGTGATTCATTGACTTGTGTTACTTTAAATTCAGACCGGTCGTTCGAATACATGTATATTGAAAATCCACCTGTGAGTTATGTACTTAGACTATTTCACTTGAATCTAGATATAGTGCGTAGTATTACTTCGTACGATTACCGCCAGGTAGGCTCGAAGACAGGTCTACCGGTACAAATTTGCTATCTCAGTTTCATATATAAACCATCTTAAATGGTAATCTGGCTATGACCATCCTCGATCCAGATTACGCATTTAGTATTTGTTGAAAACTCCACACCGTGGTATTAAAAAATAGATAATCAAATGTCACTCTAATTGAAATTTCGTCGATTCGTTGTGTAAAACTGTACTTAAATATTAAAAGGAATTTCGAAAGTAATTTAATGTTACTCTTCATTGATTTTCTTCTACATCCTTTTTGCGCGCAAGTTAAAACATCAAACCCGAGCGCGCGCCACTAACAGCTCCACGAAACCGTGCGCGCTTTAACATTTATTTCGATATAAAATTTTTATAAACAAATGCGCGCCGCTCCGAGCGCTCGGCAATTTTAGCGAAAGAAACCAGAAGCGATGTTGCAACGTCAAATCGTGCCCCGGCATTCTATTTACAAAAAAAATGCGCCGCATATTTTACGCTCGACCGTGGGTGTAAATATAAATCTATGAAAAAAAAAAAAAAAAAATGGTCGAGCGTTGCCCGCCGCGCCGCGCAGCCCAGTTACCGCACTTATTACGGGTCATGTTCTCGGGGGCCAGTTTCGTCGTGATTTTTTTTCTCTCTCCCGCGGCCGTCCGCCGGCGCTCGAGTGCGCGAGAGCGAACGAAAAATCGCGCGCGCCTTTACTATCGGCGCACCGGTGGTGCTCGCGCGCGAGAGAAAACGGGTTACGGCTCGCACGCACATACACACGCTCCTCCCCCCTTTGTTCCTTACGCACGACCTGGCCCGTCCGTCCGCCAGAAGACCCGCGTATAAAGCGCGCGCTCGACTTTCGAAGAGCGTCGCGCGCGCTGCCTGCGGGTTATTATTTGCCTCGTAAATTTTTATTGCGCACGCAGGACTTTTTTTTTACGAGCGCGCCATTACGTCGTTTGCGCGTAAGATTTCGTCCCGGGGCTTGTACGACAGCCTCCCTCGACCTTCCTTCCGCGACTTTTTTTTCGCGCGCCCGGGGAACACGTGCGCGGCTATTTTTTTTTTCTTTCTTTTTTTTAATAACGACGATTGCTCCGCTCCGTTTTTTGCGCGCGCGAGCCGTTAAATCTTCCGTTTCAAAGGGCGGTGTGGGTTTTTTTTTTATTTTTCGGCAACGCGGTTTGAAAACGCGCGAGGTAAGAGGCGCTTTTATACGCCGAACGCGCTGCGCGCACGATCTCTTTGACGCCGGCGAGCGCTTTAATATTAACTTTTGGCGCGGGAGAAGCGCTTACGCGGGGCGGGCTTCAAAAAGACCGAATGTGTAACGACCGCTTAATTATTACGCATTTTTGCAGTTTGCTCTCGACTGCGCGGTGATTTATAAAGGGGATTTAACCGGCGCGTTACAAGATGAATTAGGCGGGATGAATTTTGTATTGGAACGTTTTTTATTTATTTTTTTTTTTTCATTTCGAGAAGATGGTCTTTTGTACGTTCGATGAAGATGCGAAAGATATTTCTGCAAATGCATTTTAAAAGCCAAAAGTGTAAGCTAATCATTTTTGAATAAGTGACTTTGCAATTACTTTTTGATATATATTGAAGTGACTTGCCATTTCGTGATCTACAATTTATTACAATTCTATATCATATCTAATCTAATATTGTATAAGTATTAATTTTAACATTGAAAAGCGGCATCTTTCGGTGTTTATGTATATCCATGTAACTAATAGTACTTCTTTAACTTATTCAGCAAAAAATGATTCTTTTTACTTAATTTTGAACAACTTAATTTCCAAAACTTTGAATTCTATAATTTTTGGTGCTATTTTCAACTAATTTTTTTCTTTTAAATGTATAGGTATGTGATCTCCACTCAAAGATCATTAAAAAAAACATTAGAAAGACAATATAACATAATTAAAATCTTGCAAAATTAAAAAAAACACCATTAAAAATCCTCTCGAGCCTAGTTCGCCGTTAGCACGCATAAAAAGCCGATCGCGCATTCAAAAGAGCGCGTGCATAAATTTTGAGAAAAAGGGTGAACAAACGCGGATGCGGCGGGCGATATCGCGCGAGCGCCTCCTTCTCGGCATCATAAAATACGCGGCGGCCGCACAAAAACGTTTAATTATTTCGAGCTCGTCATCGATGTAACGAGCTGCTCGCGCGGCTCCTTTATAATGTCAATATAACAAGTCCGGAGTGCGCACAAAGCTCCGACATTAATTTACAGGGGCAGCTTTGTGGCGCGCGGCTATGGTTACACGCCTCTGTCACCTCAACATCATCAGTGTAATGAAGCTATCTTGTTCTAATCAACGAATACGCTCCTTTGTCCGCCGGGATGAATTCCTTCTCTCGGGCGTGCATAAACGGCCGCGCGCGCGGCCGCCGCACACGTATATACGCGCGAGCGCGGGGCTTGAAAATAGTGCGCCCGGCGAGTCCGCTGTTGTGACGGCTTCGCCGTATTATGCTCCTGTAATTAACGCGACCGTTTCCTCGATTTCGCGCTTGCAAAGTGCCGGTATAACCGCCTGCCTTTGTCGGCTATCTATAGATTATCGCCTCCTCATCGAGGCATTATCTAAGCCTCTTTTTCTCTTTTAATTTATCTGTACTCTCTAAATTTGAGGATGGGATGACGTTCGTTCTGTAGTGAATAGCTACGTGTTCTACAAGTCAGAAGTATCCTATTCGACTTTAGAATGTGTCAATATTCGCGTGTAATAGATGAAGCTTCGCGTATTCACATGTACGGATGTGTTACGAATCTCCGATGATCGATCATTTACTTTATTCTAGCCGTGTAGTTTAAGTTCATTCACCATTCATAATTCGATCAATACTAAAGGTTGTGCAACTTCTATCTCATGATGCAAATTTGATTATGAAAGCTCTTCTTTTCTTTGTAGCATCTTTTGTTCATTTTCTCGTTAAATATTGTCAACGACCTTTGATAAAAACTTGTTGTTTTTTAAATGTTCAATGTTATTAATTTTTGAAGAATAACAACATAGCTTCACTTTTGCTAATTTTTATAAATTAAAATTTCTCTTTTCTTTCTTTTCTCCTTTGAATTCTACGAAATATTTTAAATCAAGTTTTCAATTAACGCAGAAAACCTTTACTTTTCACAAAACTATAAAAGATAATAATTTATTTTAGCATTTGAATTAACTTTTTTTTCTTATTTATTTAAAAGGGTTCCGTCACTAAACGAAACGGCGACAACAATGATTACATTAAAATTTATCAAAATTGTGCTAAAATCATTGCAGCAGCTTTCGCAAGTTTTCCGCCGCAGTAACAAGTGGGCGTTCGCGTGCGATCGCTGGCGCAAAAAAACAAAGGAGGGATTTCGCACCGTAGGTATGAAAATCGGCTGATGACTGGCAAAAATAGAGGCGGGGGTGAAAAGGTGGGAGAACCGCGAGATCGTCGCAGTCGCTAGCGATTTTCGATAAAGAGCATCCCTCGGAGCACCCCAAGCCAGGCTAACCCCGATAGATTTTGACGTTGCTCACTAGAGCGAGCCTCGCCTGTGCGGGTCTGTCGTACATACATATATATACATATACATATACTATATACTTGTGCCAGTGCTCTTGTCTATATACCAGGCACCAAAACGTCTCTTTCTCTCTTGCAGCTCGTTTCCTCGCTCTCCACCAGTACGCCAGCAAAATAGTTCGTTCCTTCTCTCTCTCTAACTCCCACCCACACAGTCTCCCGCTCAAGCCTCGTACGCGCGGTTTTTCGTTATCGACATTTTCGCCAGGGGCCTCGTGCACACACGCGCCGGCACACACCGACGCACACCCGCGCGCACAAAGCCGCGGGTGCGTTAGCTCGCCCGCACCGGCCATCGCAGCTGTGTGCGTGCTTGTACACGGCTCGCTCGTTCGCATTTATACCCGACATGCCCATGGCTGCCAGAAAGAGCCAGGAGGTGGAGGAGGAAAAGAGGGAGAAAGAGAGAGAGAGAGAGAGAAAGAGACGGAGAGCCTCCCCCTTTGCCGCCCCCTCCTCCACCGCCTCCTCCACCACCACCTCCTCCTCCCCGCGTCAAGAGCGAGACGGAGAATTCGCGTGTGTTGAAGTGCGCGCCCGGGTCTTCAGCGGCTTTCACACCAGGGAAAAAATATAAATAAGCGTCACGAGAGGATGCTTGAAAAATGAAGCTGATATTTTGATATCGAGCGAGCGAGAGGAGAGACGCAAAGAGAGAGAGAGAATGAGAGGGAGAGGGAGTAAAATGGACAGAGAGATGGAGAGAGAGAGGGAGAGGATGGTCATGGTGTGCGGGGGCGTGCGTCGGTTTGAAGTTATAACGCCCTTTAATAATGTTAAAGGGCAACGACCTGTGTCACCTACTGCGGGGAAGAAAGTTCGCGCGAACTTCTTCCGCGCGCTGCATTATGTATAATAGCGGCGTTAAGGACTTTAACGAGGGGGAGGGAGCTCTCCGGCGTCTGTTTACGCGCTGTGGGAAAAATTTCGGAAAAACAACTTTCGCCTCTTGCCGTCGCGCGTGCCAATAATTTTCATTGAGGGATACGCGCGCGCGCGCGCGAGCGAGCGCCTCGGCGTGTATATACGCGTAGCTTCGCGCTGCGTTACGTAAGCGAAGTATTAGCCCGAGGTCTGAAATAAAATTATGCACCGTCGTTATCTGGCCGAGCTGACTTTGATAGCTTAATTGGCACATTGTGCACCGCGGCATTATCAAGGCTTCCTATTTTTAAACCGCTTCTTCAATCTTCACGTGTTTATTACACATTCGGACGTATTGCTTTATTTCGCCCGAGTCAGCGCCGTGGCTGTGACGATCGCTCCGTTATGCTTATGAAAACTCGGGCAACATATGTTAAAATTACTAGTTGATGTGGCTATGGTATTTTCAGCAAGGTAGACGAGATATCTGTTATCGAAACTAATGAAGTAAATGTATGTAGTTGCTAACGTAGAAAATAGCATTTTTTTTTTATGGTTTTTATTGTATACCTTGTTTCGTGTAGTTTATATTTTATAAATATATTTATACTCTTCTTATTTTTACGAAAAATTTAATGCATTTGTAATGCTCGCTTAAAAAAAAAGCGAAAAAAGCAATGCCTGAATTTTTTTCTACTAATAACAACGAAAATGTGGAAAAATTAAAGACCATTTTATTGCAAGTATCATTTTAAATAGGTCACAAAATTAATTTGATTGAGTGACTGCATTCGAAAAAAAGTTCTACATAGTTCGTGCTAGCGATTAGACACTAAAATTGTTAATGAAATTTACGGATATAATTTCAAAAAGTGAAATTTCATAATACTCATATACAAAAAGTGAATGTTTCATCCTTAATCATATTCCAGCTACAAAAACTTTCGTTTGTTTGAACAATAATTGTTTTCATTACATTTCATTGATTAAATGAAATCCAGTTCAACCAGTGAGAGAATCTCCACAGAACAACATTTACATTGATCACCAAGATACACGCAATATTATCACAAAGAAGCTCAGGCACCTCACATCCGCACAAAATAAGCCCTGGTCGCACACAACAAAAACCTCGTGGATCAAAGTTGCGTAATTCAATTGATCTCGCTGCGCAAACTCGATCAACGCGAGGATGAACTTGGCATCCGGTATATCGAGATCGAGAGTCCAACCCGGGAGTTTTTCAAAACAAATTTCGCTCCAGTACCCGTGCTACACACTCAACCATCGCGTCGCTCCCGCCCATAAAAGTCGAAACTTTGGCAATAAACAATTTTTACTTTCCCTTCGAAGCATCGCGCTGCATTCGTCATCGCCATCGAATTCTTGCACTATCCGCTCAAAAACTCGGGCATGCAGATTCGAGCATCGCGGGCCACGACAATAGCCCCGCGCGGCATTTGGCGACGACAAACAAAGTAACGCGACAACGGCTCCGGGAATACGGAGCCGCGAAAAAAAAAATTCCCCGAGAATCTCATTGATTTTCGAAATCCTGCGGCGCGCGCTCGCCGACCAGTGTGAAATCCCCTTGAGCCGGTGGCCCGTATCCCCGACGTGTCCGTGTCTGTGTGTGCACGTACGTGTGTATGTGTGTGTGCGCGAGAGCGAGAGAGACGGGTTTGTTCGCGTGCACTCGGCCGCGTGTGCGTGAGTGTGGATCCTCGTGCGATATCGCCGCCTCGGTGTGGGTAGTCCGTGCGCCGGTGTGGAGTTTTCTGGAGGTTTCCCCTGGCAACGGGGCACACAGAGCAACGCCAGCGGCGAGGCTCACGGAAAGAGCGAGAGAGAGAGAGAAAGAGAGGGACTCTCTCTTTCTGGCGAGGCAGCGGCTCAGGGTACAGAGCTGAAAACCGCACGGGAAATTTATTCCTTCCAGCCTTGATTTTCAATCGGTCGCGAGCGGAGAGGGCCGGATCGGCTGTGCGGCGCGCCGATTTTTTTGTTTCGCCTTCCTCCTTTTTTTCGCTCGTTTTCCCCCCATAGCGACGCCTGGAAATTTTCTTTTGCGCGAGCGAGCGTCCCTCTCTCGCTCGCTCGCTCCTTTTTTTTTCCTCTTTCCCGAGCGAGCCGCGCGCGCGCGAGCGCTTAATCGGCGACCTCGTCTCGCAGGTTGTGTACTGTGTTTTTATCGCCGCCGCTCGGCTTGCGCAAGACCCGGGCTTACGTAACGGCACGCATGCACACACGCCGCGAGTGTGTGCCTCGCGCGCGCGCCGGCGAAGACTCGGCCGGGGCCCTTCGGACGTTGCGACACCTCGCCTGGGTAATTTAGGCAATAATTGCCCCCGCCGACGTCGAGCGCGGCGCGAACAATCGCGAGGAAAAGCCTCGGCCGGCCGCGGAAGGGCCGGAATTCGGAGTTTCTGGAGGAAAAAAACGCTGGGGTGGGAAAAGAATGCTGAGCGCAGTCCACTTGTTTGAGATTGAGCGTTCTGTTTCTGTTTTTTACGATGGGTTGGTTGCACGGATGAGACTAATATTCGAATAAAATAGACATCCAGAATAGCAAATAATTGCTTTTACATTTTCATCGTGAAAAAGGAACGTTTATTTTTTGACTTTTTACACTGTAATCTGGAAAAAATTGAGTAAACAAATGGAAACATTGATTGGTTGCGAAAATTGGTAAAATCGTACATTTGACCTAAAAATTGTCGATGCTAAAAGGCAATAATAGAAATAGCATATTGTTTAACAATATGTTTAAATTTTACTTACTGTAGCATTCATTTTTTTATCAAATGTAAAGATTAGGATGTAATAGCGAAGGCACAAATTTATAACGAGTAAACAAAAATTTTGAACCGTACTCTTTAACTTCGATGAACGAAAATATTTTTCGCTTCGCTGAGGATAAAATTAAAACGCTTGTGGAATATAAAATAATTTGCATTTCAGTGAGTATTTCGAACATCTATCCAATAAAATTTGTTTGCAAACAATCGGTTAATTATTCGCTTTTTAATTAATAACCTACTCAACATTTTATACTCGGCTAAACGAATCTTGCCTTCCCGTAAAAATATGTTTGCAGACGAAGAATTTTTATCACAGTACACACGCTCTAGAAACGCTTCCACAAACTCGCACTGCCGACTTCAGCTCACGTAACTCCGGCACATCAACTTTAACAATCGCGGCTTAATTTTTCCAAAACTATACGCTCTCCCCGCCGCGCCTCACCTGCGCGTGCTACAATATTCTCCAAAAACATTCCGCAGCCACAACAAAAAAAAAAGCGGTTTAAAATCCAACCAGTCGAAAACAATCCGCGATTTTTGCGCGATCCTCCTCTTCCCTTTAACGGTTACATCGGCTGCGCGTCCCGGAGAGACAGTGAGCCGAAAAAAAAGAGGAGACGACGAAGAAAAGAGAGCGAGAGAGAGAGAGAGAGAGCGTCGAAAAAGCAAGTATTATTCCGAAAGCGAAACGGCCGCAGCGGCGAAACGTGCGCCGTTCCTGACCGTAGGTGCGCGCTCGTATATAGCCTGGGTCGGCTACGTGGCCCCTCGTTCCACACGGCGTCGGCCGCCCCCCCTCGTCCCGGCCCCCGCTGCCCGCGCCTCGCCCCGTCTATCCGCCAGCGGCCCTAGTCGTTTCCAGCAAGTACTTCTATGTACCAGCCATCTCCTACACGCCACCCCTATATACCTCCTCGTATTTACCTCCCGGCGCGCGCGCGTACACGCCACGTCTCCCCTCTCGTACGTGTGTGCGTCTGTGTGCGTGCGTGGGCGAGCGCTCGTGTACGTATGTGTGTATGCATGTGTGCGGGGACGCGTCGCTGTGTGCGTGGGTGCGCGCGGGAGTACCCGTCGAGGTACGGGTACATAGGTCAGGACGGCCTGCAGCGCGTAAAAAGCGCACACCGCATACGGGACCGCCCAGTTTTACGTGTGCCCGCCGCGGCCTTGTGTGCGTGTACCGGGTGTGCCAGAAGCACCGAGCGAATCCGACGCTTCTGCCGGAGCGCCGAGTGAGACGCTGCTCGCCAGGTTTTTCCGGAAAAATTAATGGGATTCGACCGCTGCAATTCGCGAAATCAGCGCGAAGACTGCTTAATTAAGATCGATTTGTTAGCCCTTTAAGGAGTAAAATCGGCGGCGAGAGAGTATTATCCGCAAAAAATTTTTTTAGTATGAGAACATTGTTGAAGCTTTCGATAATTTTTGTAGATATAAAGGAGATTTGAAATCAAGGGATTATATGGAAAATTTGTTTTATGTTTTTAAGTTTTTGTACTTGCGCGTATATGTGTGCTTCAAAACACCTGCACGTTATAAAATATTTTGCAGCTAATGAGTTATTTGCGGTGTACTTACTTTCATTATCCTTTCTACCGCACTCACAATTTCAGTACTTTTTTCATAAAAAAAGCAAAACGTTTTCAAAAATCGATAACCACCGCTGACTCACTATACTTGCGTGCCACCGTGTGCACGGATGCCGCGAGCATTGAGCTCCCGAGCTGAAAATAATTTCGTGCGTTTTCGAATTAGCGTTAAATCCGAGCCAAAGAGAAGCGGCGAAAAAAAAACGCGAGTAAAAAAACAGAGAGTGAAAAGAAGCGTAGCCGGCGAGTCGTCGAGATGCGGGGCACGGAGAAAGGACGGGCGGCGTGGAGGAGGGATAAAAAAAGGCGCGGGGGGAGCCGGTGGCGGCGAGGGAGGGTGGCAAACGAGCTGGAAGAGGCATTCGAGGAGGCCTCCTTTTCACGGCGTAATTAGCGCGCTGAATGGCCCCGCCGAAAATTTTCCGCGCGCGCACGTGTGCCCGTGCGCGCGCGGAGCTTTTCCGCCCCCGCGGTGCGGCGCGGGTCCCGCGGAGGCGGAGGCCTTCAATGAGCCCGGGGATTCATTCAGCGGTGCCGCCGAGGCGGATCGAGCGCCGCGGATTAAGCAGCTGCCCCCGGTATATTGATCAGCGCGACGAGCGCTTTCTCCGGCCCGCCTGATAGGTGAGCGCGCGCTCGCTGACGCGCGCTCTAAAAACGCCGGGGCTCTAGCCCCCGATAACGCGACGCTTACAGCGGGGGTCGATCGGCGAGCTTTCGCGTGCGGCTTTTAACTTTGCGGCGTTTGCATGGGATTTCGATGAGTTGCTTACATATAGAATACGCATCGTTAAATTTAGAAAATAGATTCACTAGTAGGTCCTTGAAGCGATATGCGAACTGCTCTGGAATGTTATACGAAGCAGAGTGAGTTATGAAAAATTATCTGTTTTTCTTTTAATGGGGTTACCTATTTGATCTTATCTTTTCAATATTTATCGTTTTACCACAGTGAAATATTACAATAGGATTCGTAAAAATTGCTACAACATTGAGTTGTTCGCTTTGTCTATAGAAAAATACTAAATTTTCTTTAATGGATGAACTGCCAGTTGTCAACCAAATATAGAGAGAAGTTTCAAGTATTAGAAAGATACCTAAACAGTGCAGTCGAGTTATATTAAAAAGTTGCTAGATCACAACCAAAATAAATTTTGTAACTAAGTGTATAAAGATTGAATGATAATCATGGCAGTACCGCGTAAAGAATTGTTGAAATATCAAAGCAATGTAAAAGTGTTAAAGTAGAGTTAGACTGAAGTATGTATTTTAATGCGAAGAAAAATTTTGCATTAGAATTACTATAGTCCTTATTATAAAGCTAAAAAAAACTTGAAAAATAAAACTTGAAAAATGAGCATAGAAACTTTTAATATAATATAGTTCCTCATATGATGGATTACGTGCTAGTGTCTTAAAAGGTAGTTCAAAAAATTGTAATTTAATTTCAGCTGCGTTTTACAACAATCTTTATGAAAATAACAACTTTTGCGTACACAGAGTGCGATATTTCCAAACGCACAGTGTGTGTATCCCTACCACGCGAAGATAAATTTCACAAAGATTAAGCGATTACACGGAGGAGAGCAGAATAACGACTTTGACACTTAATCCGCGGAAAGGTCATTGCATGACGTAATAGTGTAAACAAACGTTAATGACGTCGCGTGTATATTATTACCGTTTAATTTTAGTATCGGTTATAGGTTTAGGGGGGGTGACGTAGAGAAAAAAATTACATGTGATTGTCTCACTGACATCTTAATGATGTCTCCGTACTACAGTATCATTGCGCAATTGTTCATTCATTACACTCAAATCTTCTTATTCTGCTCAAGAAATAACGGACAGTTTCCGTTTCTTGCGTTCCCTTTGCAGACAAACGTATTCTTATCGTTATGTAAGTGAGACCAATGCCAGCTCATTTTTTGTATGCCGCTGATTAAGTCCTGAGAGTTAACTTCAGGACTGAATACAGTGAAGGCATTAGTAGTAGAAGGTCCAGACTTGATACTGATTCATTAAGAATTCGACCTGGTAAAAATTTATCGGATATAGCTTTATATTGATGTCTTATAACTGTCGCACTGATTATTAACACTTTTTTAGATTATGTCATTTTTTTTTCGTTCTTCAATAAGCATTTTATTTATAAATGAAAAGATTAATCAGTTCCTATATTCGAACTTAAAGAGTACACTCATTTAGTACAGTTAATTGTGAAAATTAAATTAGAATGTGACGGTAGAAAGAAGTTATATCGCTGCTTTTTTTTATCTAATGAATCGACATTTATAAAAAAATGGAAGTGATGACACGTGAATTCCGCTCTAATAAAAAATTACAGGAAAGAGTATCTTTATCTACCTATGAATAAGTTGATTGACATTTGCAAGTTAAAAACTGACAGAAAAGTCAATGTGGTCAACGTCAAAACTTGAAAGATAGTTTGTTTAAATATAACGTTTATTCATAAAATATGCACTTGATTAATTATTAAATGTGTTTTTGATTTCTGTAAATTATGTCATCCTCGACTTAATTACGTCATTCACCGTCATTAATTATACGATTAGAATAATACTGTATTGTAGCACATCTGTCCATATTTTAATATTAAAAAATTATTTTATTTCACAAATGCCATATATTACTTTGATTTTCAAGAAAATGTGCACTTACGAGAGGAAATCTAACAGGCACACTGTTTTTCAATACATTTTGCTCTTTTAATATCAGCAGTTTCCTTTGAATTTTCGTACAACCACCAACGTCAAAGCAACGAAATACTATTAATCAAGCATTAACTTACGTTACCGCACATTCAACGAAAAGCTCGCCAAAAAAAAGATTCCACCCTTAAAGAAAAAGAAGAGAGAAAGAGAAAAAGCCAAACTAACCCCGGCGAATGGCGTTAGCTCAGCAATTCCATTCTACCCTTTGGCCGCGCGAGCTGGGCAAACATCGGCCCCGGGGTACATCAGTACATATCCACCGCGTCATACGGACATACAGCCGCACACATACAGAGCACATGACGAGTATAAGGGTACGTTTCTTCCGCTACGGCGGCCAAGAAAAGAGCCTCGCTCGCGTCGCGAGCAGACGTATCAACGTCCATCAGGCGGTCCATTCGTCGCCGAAAAGAGGGGCGCTTAAAGTGCGAAGGCGCAAAGAGCACCCGCGACTCTATTTGCCCGCTCGCCCACGCTCGCCATTACGCGGCGGCGGCGGCGGCGGCTCGAGGGGCCCCCGCGACGGCGAAAGTAGTCGCGCCGCGAAAGAGAAAGGAGAGCGCAGGCGCGCGAAACAAGGTCGCGCGCACGGAGAGAGGGACTCTAATTGCCCTAAGTACCCGCGGCTCGGTAAAAAGCGAGCGACGCCGATGCGCCCGCGGAGAGCGAGAGGAGGCGGAGGAGAGGGACGCGCGCGATCGCCGAGGCGACGGGGGAGCCTCGCAAATGAGCACTCGCTGCAGTGCCAACTTCTCTTTTCCTCCGAGGCGTTGGAAAAACTTGCGAGGAGGTTGCGGGGCTTTCGATATTTTTTCTTTTTCATGTTTTCGGGCTTTCCTTATCTTCTCGAGTTTGAGATTAGTTTTATTATGTGGATACTATATTGCAGCCATGGGAAATTCGTCTGTTGCATTGATTGTACTGTAATTAAAAAGACTATTTTTTCTAATAAATTGAATGTAATGATACGAAAACGCTTGCGTTACATACTATTTTTAAAAATTGAAAAGTTTAAAACTATAAACTATGAAAATAAAAGAAGTTACACTAGCTGTTATCGGAGCACTTTTATATTTAGCTATCAGTAGTATCTTATCTTCGCTTGATGTTGCCAATAAAACTGAAACGTTTTTATTTGGTTTGACTCTAGTTTTTTTCTTTATTAGGAGTTGGACGAAAAACGGTGTCAGAAAGAAAAAGTTTTCGAATATTGTTGTATAGTCAATTTTAATGTTGTCACAAACTGACATTACAGTAAAAAGAATTTTCTAATTCTTCTAAAATTTATTATGATTTTCATAACAATAATTTATTGGAAATCTAAGATAATTATAATTACTCTTTTTTAGTAAATTTTACAAGAAACAATTGCAACTTTTTTGTAACCCCTAATCAGTACTTGTAAATTGTAGGACATGAATGTTTTTACCAATTTAGGTCCATAAAAATTTACTATTTAATAAAAAATCGACCTTTACACAATATAGTCAGGAACCTTAAAAAGAATCTGTATAAACAATTAACCAGCCAGAAAAAAAGGAGATCGCTCGCCTCAAACAGCTCGTTCATCGGCGCGACGCGTGCTCGCGGCGTCTCGTCAAGCCCTCCGTTAAATCGGCAATTTGAAAACCTCGAGGTCTATTAAACAGCAAAGTAACGGCCGGCCCACTTTTCGCAGCCCCCGTCAAAGCCCCGGCCGCCGATTTTTTTTTCCCACCCACTCGGCAATCGCATTCTTCCGTGAGGCACACAAAAAGTGTGCGCGCGGAGGTGGGGTGCCGGTACAGGGGGTGGCTGCAGGAAGAAGCGCGCGAAGCGCTAAGAGCGGCATTAATTAAGGGCTCGCTTTGTGCGCGCGGGGCGAACGTCAAAGGCCCGGCGCGCCGAGTGTCATCCGAGCTCGGATTGCCCCGGCCCGCTCGATATTTCGGCTCGATGGAGCGCCGGCGCGCTCGGTAACTCCCCCGCCGCCCCCGCGCGCGCGCAGCCCGCCCACCCCCCTCGGCTCTTAATTATCATGCTCGCCCGCGTTTTATTTGCAGCGCTCGCGTTACGTCGGGGGAAAAAGGGGCCCTCCGAGCTCGCGCGGGCGCGCCAGGAAATCCGAGGCGCGCGCACCCGGGCGAGGCAAAAAATTTCCTGCAATATCCGTGGAAATTTCTGCCTGGCGAGCTTCGTAGCCCGCGGCAAGGTTGGATTTTTGGGGGCTCGCTCCGCGAAGGCGGACAGCAGTTTAGTTTATTTTCTTCTACGGTATATGTGTGCACAGGATGAAGTCGCGCTGACTGATGCCTGGCCTGCAAGGGTTTCGCAAAGTATGAACTTTAGGTACGTCAAGAGTGGCTATGACGTAGCTTTCCGTATACTTTGTTGAAATATTGTTAATTAACATTTTGCGGTTTTACTGCACACATGTATAAAATTGTATGCGATTATATGAAACAAAAACCCACTAAATATTTACTAACTTTTACTAGAGAAGATGGTAATTTTTCAACTAAATGTCAGCCTGAGACTTCTTTTCTATACAGTATTGTAATTTTTACTAGAATTTTTTCTTAGTGCATGTATACTTTTTTGCGATAAATCAAATATAAATCATTCTATATACATTTCTAAATCATTCAATATATTTAGTAAGCAATTGCAGAAAAATTATAAATCTTCTCTTCGAACGCCATCATCGGTTTAATATTTGAATATCCACAAACACAGAAAATTCGTGTTATTAGCGTGGGGCATCCGGTTCCATAATGACACCTAATCCCGGCCCATCGGGGAAAAAGGGAAAGGGTTGCATTGAGAACGAAATCGGATTTTCTTGTAAGGGTGAGTTGAGAAAAGCCCCGGATATTTTTAGGCCGATAATGCTGTTCATTAGTTTTGGCATTGACGCGCCGCGCAAATGGCTGTTGTAATCTTTATCCCCCTTTCATGCGAGGGCTGATTTAGCAGCAAGCTTTCAGCATCCCTGCGGTTGTTCGTGACTCTCCCGCAGCGTTTCCTCTCTCTCTCTCTCTGTGATCGATAATTGCTATAGATCCCCGCACATCTGCAGATATTTTAGCCTCCTCACCTGTCGACAATCTTACTGTAATTACAAATTTTTTTTCATTTGAAATAGAAATAGTTTCAACTATTTCTTTATATCAAAGATAGCTAGTTTTTTTTTTTAAATTATTTATACTTGACAAAAATTAATCAGTAGCATAATTTTATTTAAATATGTAGTAGCAATTATTTAAAATGAAAAAATAATTTTAAACACTCAAATATAAAATTATCAGATGTATTTTACACGCGAATATCACTTGATTCGAAACACTGAAGAGGAAGAATAATTCAGAAATCCATCTAATTAATCGTTCATGCATTTCAATGGTAGAAATTTAATACTTATAAAAAAACGATTAATTTGCGAAAAATTCAGAAGCTCTCTGAAAATTTAACCAATTGTTGAAGCCCCGCCGTATAAAAACTAATGATCATAATACATTCCGCTTAATTAAAAATCGTTAAAAATCGCTCGAAACAAAGCGGTTTAAACGCTCGGCTAAAAAATTAAACTTTTTCCGCGCTACGCGATACACCAAGTGGCTTAATAGAGCGAATAAATATTTGCGTCGAAAATGAAAAAAAGTTTTTGGCGAATAAGGATTTAACGGTTTTAAGCGCGAGCGCAGACGGTGAAGTGGGGCTGATTTATTCATCGGGCGAAAAATTCAGAGCAGAGCAACAAAAGGTAGCGATCGTTTGTGATTCATTTAAGTACGCGGAACGTAAGTGGAAATGAAAATAGTATTCTGCTTACATTCTCGTGTGTACCTGTTGCATTCTCGTATTCAAATCGCGCATTTATTTTCGCTTTCGGTAAGAAGCTAACTGTGCTTGCGCGCCAGATAAAAGATGACTGTTTCAACTTGATTAATCTGTTAATAAGCGTGTCTTGCGAAAGAAGTTTTTTGCGTTGTACATTTCTTTTCGATTATTAATGTACTTTTTTCTATTGAGAAAAAAAAACGTTGAAAATTATTACAGATTTCAGTTTCTTTTTTTAATAGGGAAAGCCAAAATATTGACAGAAAGTAAAGTAAACACAAAAAACGAAAATTATATATATTAACGGCGCATTAGCTGATACTCAAATGATAAATATTAGCATTTGAGAAATTGTACCAGTTCGGGATTTTAAAATTTTGAATAGCTGCTAAATCTTGTATAGTCAGAGCATTGTACTTCCGATCTGAATGTGATCAAATTGCCTGATATCCTCTTAATGAAAGATGGACAGTCTGAACAAATTCCAATTCTCACTTACAGATTTTATGTCCTATTGTTAGGTCAAATCTCCATATATAAAATTCTATTTTGGTCGATATGATTGAAATAACATTTCTATTAAGAGCTTCACTTCAACAATGATTAAACATTCTTATATCTGCACACAAGATATCTTTAAATCTGTATCTCTCCTCTTATCCGCATGCTGTATATAGTCACAATAACTAATTTTCAATTTTCAGAAAATATTCAATAATTCAATTTTAAATATCACCTTACCGTCCCTCCATCCCCGGTTCGTCAACCCCCTTTCCCCAAGAAGTTTCACACTCACCCGCCTATTGTCGCGTCGCAAATAACTCGGTCAATCCTTCGGCGTTGATCACGTCGTCGGGTCATAAATTCTGACGCACCCCCGCGCGCCGCCCCAGCGGGGGGGCTCGATTCGAGCGACTGGCGTATGGGCCAATTAA
Source organism: Eurytoma adleriae (assembly GCA_900480045.1). Lineage (NCBI taxonomy): Eukaryota > Metazoa > Arthropoda > Insecta > Hymenoptera > Eurytomidae > Eurytoma > Eurytoma adleriae. Next base: position 69,940 of record UXGC01000414.1, read on the forward strand.
GGAGTTTCGACCGATCGTCAGGGGCTCGTCGAAATTATGCTAATGGGAAATTCCAATTAGCGGACGCGCGCAGCCCCCGCTCGTGGAAGTCAAAATCGACGCGACGGCGAAATTCAGCCGGCTGCAGTGGGCTAAGTCGAGCGGCAGGCTTTGCCTGCCTCGAAGACGGCGATTTAAGCGTCTTAGGGGGAGGGAGGCCTTCTCATTGTGCCGCAGATTTAGTTCTGCTTATTATAAGAATTTAAATTATTCAACGCATTGGTTTGAAACGTTTACTCTTCGTTCAGGATGTTATAGACGGGTATTGGATATGTACAGTGAAATTGTAGGGCTGACAATTTTTTTGTAAACAATATGATTTGCTGTTAGACAAAAATTGATAATTTTTATTCTCGATTGTTGATTAGTTCGGAAGTAGCATTCTAATGAAATGTTAATATGAAAATTCGAAATAGTTTTGTGATAATACCGATTTTCTGTTTTATATAAAATGGATATGCGAATAAGGTACTAAAAAGCACATTTTTATTTGATTTCAGGTCATATCCATCTCCACTTTCAAATGGAGTTCCAAATGGTGCAACGATGAACTGTTCAGGTAATTTAATCAGTACTGTTTAATAATTTATAAAATAATCTTTAATATTTACTCGTAAAATCTCTCAATGAAAAAATGGTACAATTGATTATTTATAATCTCTTTATGAGGCTTAATTGATGATTCAACAAACTAATTTTTAAAATTTTGAAATATTTTCCTTTAAACATTATTAGCAAGTTTTCCAGCAAGCAATTAAATCACTTCTAATAGTCTAATTTTAACTACTATTTATCATGTATCTTTTTTTTTTGTTTTGTGTACATTTCTAAGTATAAGTAAATATGAACATGATTATTTATTTGATTAAAGAATAGAAAGTTTTACGCGTAGCATATCTACTGAATACTATTTCTATAAATGTGCGTCATAATTTAACCGAAAGATAACTATGTAATAACTACACATTGTTTTTAAATTGCATAGCAAAACGTTAATTCTATATCATTATGTTATATACGTAAGCACAAAATTTTGTGGGAACATTTAGCATATTTTTACTGCAAGTGTAGTAACTTTTTTTTACCGGTACTGTAATTTTTACAGTAAATTTATTACGTTTCTTTGGCTAGTCTTCATTCGTTGTTGGGAATCCTCAAAAACAATTTCTCTCCGCACATCGAGCAAGAAAAAGCTCGAATTCCAAATTGAAAAATTCGCACGCACCTTTATAGAAACGACAAACGCGGAAAACATATAAGAAGCGCATTTGACTGCACTCGGCGTGGTCTTCGCTCGGAGAGAGAAATGATATCTTGAGCGTAAATCGCGGCATCGGCGCGTATCGATCGGTCTGACTCACGGCCCGTCGGGGGCGTCGGTTGCAGGCGTGCTGGTGAAGCAGGAGGCGCGGGACGACGGCTACGAGACCAGTCCAGACCTCGAGATGAGGAGCACTGGGGGTGACAGCAGCCAGCAGTACCACACGCCGCTGACGCCGCACACGCCCCACACACCCCACACGCCCCACACGCCGCTCACCCCGATATCGGCCACGCCGCACCAGCCCCAGCAGCCGGGCTCCTCCGCGGCGACCCTCGGCCAGGTAAGTGCCCGACCAACCCACCCGCCCGACCCTCCCCCTTTCAAGCTGATCGATCATTGCTCCGAGGCGAGCCTAATTGGCGGCTCCTCTCGAGCCCTACGGAACTTTTTGCTCGAATGATTGCTCCTGGAGTAATTGCTGCCCTCGCGCTATTTCGTATATATGTATATAGATTATATTTTCAGACGCGCAGTGAGCAATGATACTTGGAAAATTTACGATTAAGCTTAACATGAAAATTACGTTGAAAAACGTTATAATCATGGGTTTGTTTGCATCACTGCAGGAAAATTGTTGAAGATTTTCAATTAAATATTTTCTTTGCGACCAATCGTCCAAAATTCATAAAAATTGCAGTTAGTTTTCCTTGAAAATCTCAACAATCTGCAATTGCGTTTTTTCATGTAATTGTTACAGTGCATGAGTATCATTGTAATTTGTTTTCGATTGTGCTAATTCAATTTAGTTTTTGAACGAAGGTACTGCAATTTAAAGTTTCTTATGTTCACGTTTGCGTTAGGAATCGCAGGGAAATAGCTGCGAGAATTTTTAGTACTTGTTTAAAGTGCAGGTTTTAAGTAGGTTCTACAGTGTTATCTCGTTATGATTAGTAGCTGTTAAAGCGCCATTTTACTTTTTATTGTGATAATTCAAGGAAAATAGCGTGATAATCCTGATACTCGCATTTTCTTGAAATAAAGATACAGATCATACTTGAAAATAGACTAAGGTTTTTTCAGAGAACACAAACATAACCGGTTGATAATTAATTTGTTCGATTAGTTTAAGTATGTTAAAAAACGAGAAGATTTAGTTCTGATTTTTTTCTTTTGTCGGTGATTTGCCTAGTTATAAAAGATCTTGGAGTACTACCTCACAGCCTCCGAACAGCGCTTTACACACAGTTCGTAGCGATTTGCTTCGACTTCTGTAAGTTGCAAAAGCGAACAGTTTCTGACTGCATCCAGGAGTTTTGACGACAATATGGGCTTCTGCCCACAACTTGTGCAGTCTTTACACCGGTATTCAGTTTTCTGCTGCGCAACCTCCAAGCCATTTAAATGCAGCTGCACCAATTTCGAGCTGTACATTCTCCAACTGACCGCGGACGTACGCGACCATTGAATGTAGAGGGATATAATATACGCTTTCGTCTTCGACTTCTACTAGCACCGACGATGTGACAACTTCTCAATTTTACCTGCAATGAACCTCGGCAGTATGCAACAGACGATTACGCCGGCGATTTTAATTTTTCATCCCCATCTCCAGTGGGTCACGATACGAAGCAACGTTAGTACGGGTCGCGCACGAGCGAAGACGGCATCCACTTGACAGCGTCATTAGTGGCGAGCGTAGGCGGTGCGCATGTATCCGCTTCGCCTCCTACGAATATACGAATAGCGGCAACGCGTACACCCTGCAGCCTTACCTCAATCGAACCCCAGAGGTGCGCAGGCATCGACTGCATCTTTCACGAGCAACGCCGGGTTCTGCATCTTTCGTGAGTTTCGTCTGCTTTATTCTCTCAGTGAGCGTCGACGGCACAAAACGCTGTGGGTGTTCCACGAGTGGGAATCAACAACGCACACCTACTCGATTCTTTTCTCCCGAAATATGATTTTTCTTTTGACCTTTACTGGTGGATGACAGTAAGTTTCGATGACAGAATTTGTAACTGCAGCTTTTAACATTAGAAGAAGTTGCAAAAACAGTTCCATCCCGCATCTTCTAAACTTTGTACTGAATATTGTAAAGACCTTCATGAGGACTTAAAAAAGTCTCAATTTTTAGTAATAATTAATTACCTTGTCTTAAAAAGAAAATCTATTCAAAGAAACCAATCGAGGCTGTCCAATTTGATGAACAAAAATTTCGATGTTTTGTTGACTCCTGTGAATAACTCGTGGCACTGAACTGTAATATGGGAGTTTCGTTTACGTCTGGATAATATTTTTGAGTAATCGAGAGACTGATGAAACGTTAATTGTTTACTGCACATTTAATTCCTTTAAATATCCATAAATAATCGATGAAAAGGTCGATAAAACGAGATGAATCTGGTTGTCGTTGACCGCGATTTTTTCCGCTCCACATCCACCGCCGACAGTTTTCCCCTTTGTTGTAACCTATTCCCGACGGTTTTTCCCCGCGCGTTTATGCTCGAGGGGGAGAGGGGGATACTTTACGACGCGACGGCGAAAATTTATAGCGCACCCAAGGTCTTTATTGGGCAATTTTGGCTTCTTTCAGTTTCTTACGGAGGTGGTACGTCCGTGTGCTTTTTTTTCTCTCCTCCTCAACTCAGGGTTGTAGCCCTGAATATTTTATTGGATTGTGATCGTTTGTTAAGTGGCTCGATTTATTTTCATATAAGAGGATTAACTTTAAAGCGGAGGGGTGAGATTAAAGGTTAGACGCTCAAAGGGCTTTTTATCCTCCCCCACCCCCTCTACATTTTTTATTCTCCTTATGAAGCTTTAATGGGCTGTAGACGGCTGGTAATTTATGTAAATAAAATACTCCGACGTCGCATTATGGACTTTTTTACTCCATGTAGTGCACGAAGATTTCGGTTTAATGTAAAGAGATTGATTTAATCTTGTGCTCACTTACCAAATAACCTTTTCATTTAAATACCCTTTCAGACTGACAAAAAATCTTGAATATGATTCTCTATATCAAGTATACGTGACAAAATAATAAAATTATACATTTATCTAAAGAAATGATATCATTTCACAAAATGCTTATGTGAAATTTTGTAAAAACAATCAAAGCAGTCTACAAGTGGTCATTCGCATTTAAAACAAAGCTAAGATAATACCTATTCCATTATATTTTCGAGTCTAATTGTAAACGTGTCAATAAAATTATGCACACCGGCAACCCGTAATTTCCCAATAAATCTCGAACACCTATTAATTTCAAGCGTAAACCCGAACATCTACTAAAATTACACGTAAAACTCAATAATCCGCTTGCCGCCGCTGTACGCCGGCGCGAAATAATTTTTGCGCTCGTGTTTACATTTCGATCGTAATTTCACCCAGACGAGCGGCCGGGGAAAAAAAGTATCAATTTCGAGAATAAATTAAGCCCCGCACGGCGGGCAGAAAAGGCGAAGTGATAAATGTTCGCGCCTAAAAGCTTCATTGAGAGTGGCGGAGCCTCGGAGTGCGAGGAGCGCACACCTCCGAATCCAGGCGAGCATTAGGAATACATCTCTCGGATGCCTATCAGCTGCCATTTATCACGCCGGCTGGCAAGGATAAAAACGCGCGAACAGGCCGGAGGGGGATCACCGCGAGCGCAGCAACGCACACGCTCCTCGTTGCGCAACGCCGCAAAATTTCCATGTCTCGTTCGAGCCGAGCGAGCGAGCACGTGCTGGCCGATCGCCCAGGTGCGCACACGGTACCTGTATAGTAGCCGTAAAGTGCACAAGGCGTTCCTTTTTCTTTTGTCGCTTGTTTTTTACTTCGAAATTTCGAAGGGTCTGGCTCTTTGCTGTTCATTTCTTTAAGTATGTACTTATAAGATTTTTGTGGTTTTGATAAAGGATTTTGGTGATTGATCATGCCATTTGTTCTTTTTTTTAAGTATGAGTATGATTTTTGCAGTCTTGATGACACAATTTGGCGATTGAAGTTTAAAGATTTTTTTTTTCATTACCTTGAATATCTTACTTTCATTTAGCATTCACGATTTGTCTGAATGTTTTCAGTTTACAATCAAACTTAATTTTGTTTTTATAGTCGAATAAACTATTGTACGCCAATTTAATTCTCCAATAAAATTTGAATGATCTTCTGAAATGTATAAGTACTATTTCATATGAGCTTACGTTTTATTATAGTGTTATTGAGTACCTTATTAGTGTGTAAATTTCGTTGTATTACAAAATTGACATATTAATTACTGTTATATTACGCGAACTTAATTTAATGTACTTCAATTTGATTACAAATAACTTATAAATTGGTGGCTTTATGGACTTATTGTATGCGCATCATTCGATTCAAATTATTAATATGCATAAAAAGATATTTATTTCTGTTTAATACTTCACGATTTTTTGAATTTTATGTCAGTTCTCACTTAGCTGCCAAAAAATCTTTCGCAGCCCTGAAGAATACAGTCCTCCCAATACTACCGAAACGGTGATGCTTTTTAATAATTCGTCTGGTCATTATTCTGTTAACCTTGAAGAGACGAAATCTGTATACAGCAAATCTGCGAATATCGATTAAAATTTAGGATGCGCAGTCACAACCGTAGACAGATAATACATCAACTTCGACCTTCGGATTGTTTTCACAAAACAACTAAATCCCGAAATTATCAGTCTTGTCACTCGCCTTGCGGATCAAGTACGTCCTTACAATAAAGTGCAGCGACAGTCCTCCTAACCCCTCTCCCCCTTCTTCATTGGCGAAAAAGATGCCAAAGGCAACGGACGGAGTTACTCGGCGAGCCGAAGCTCGTCCTTGTCGCCGCACCGATTTATCGGCCGCTTTCATTACCGAATTCTGTGCTGTGTACGGCCGGGATTCTTTTAGTCGGCCGATCCTCTTCCGGAAGCAAATTGTCCCTTTGCGAGCGTCTGCCCGTTTGTCCCCCCACCACCCCCTCGACTTTTTTTATACGAGTGAGTCATCCTTGTGTACTCTCGCATCGATGCTCTAGAATGACTGGGCTTTTTACCCTCTCTTCCCCTCTTTTTTTCTCTCTTCTTTGTTATTTTTGGTTTCCGTATACTGCGTTCCACCTACTCCTCTTGTTTCGATTGTAAGTGAATTTTATCGATGAGAATTACAATGGTTTATTGGTAGTTTTTCGAGCTATAGTGTGGCTTTAAATTGTTATTATATTAAGCAGTGGTGTATCCTATTTATGAACGAATAAAGTAACTAAGAGGATCAATTTATTGAAATACGCAGTGATACTAGTTTGAAAACATAAATTTTGTAGGTAATAGAAGAGTATCACTTTGGTTACTATTGACGGTATTTTTCTGAGATACAGTAAATACAAAATATCAAAATATTTACTACTACGCAAACAAAATTTTTTGCTGTGAAAAATTCGATACCAAATATTAAAAACTTTATATTCCGTTACTTGATTCAATTGAAAAATTCAGTTGAAAAATTATCTTGTTTTTAGCTTATAAATTATTATTGAAAATTGTCAATAATAATTAATATATACAATTCACTGCCAACTTACACTTATCGTATGTAAACAACAAATGAACAAGACAAAAAATTAACCTGCATAAGAAATGACATATTAATTAAGAGTTTACAGGATTAAATGATAATAAAAGTAGAAATCGATTTAGAAAACTACTGTGAAAAAAAATTAAACATCCAATAAGTTTTTTTGCCGTGTACATGCGCGCAGGGAGACTTGAAAACCGCACACAGCCGCGGTTCACTTTAATCGTTACCGCAATGACCGCACTTTAAATATTTCAGAATGAATCTGAAGATATCGCGCGCTCAGGGCACGCCGTGGCTGCGCGTGCATTAATATCGTAAACTATATTGAAGCGGAATAATAATCTGACTAACTGAGCTTACATAAACTAGGTATGCCTAATAGAATATTTCGATATTCAATCATACGAATAATCGCATTTAACTATCGGGCAATTATTCAGGCAATTATCATACATTTCGTACGACACCAATTGATTCACGCCCCGCAATAAATGGCTACAACTTAATGCGATTTTATCAATATTCTGGCAGACAGTGATTATGTCATGGATGCAATGACATTACCAAAAATTTTCATTTTTCCGATCTGATCTTTTTTTTATCGGTATTTTTATCTATTTATGAATCTTGTATGCAGTTAGAACTAGCATCATCAAAGGAGGCAAAAACTAGTTGCTACCTGTTGTAATTTTAATAAAAATGCGTCGATCTACAAATCAATCGAGTGAAATAAATTTAAGTTATACAATGTAAACATACGGCAAAAAAGAGCGTCACGTTAAAATTTGTTAACTTTAGGTAAATTTGAATTAGAAAAGAGTAAAAGTTGCAGTAGTAAACAATAGAATATTATTCTATTCTATATTCTATTAAAATACACTAGTAAAGATTTAATAACAGATCGAAATCGTCGCCAATGTCGTTCAGCTTTATCCCTATAAAAACCTCAACATCAATAATCCATCTACGGTTGAATGAAAGAACCATCACTAAAATTATTGCAAATTGTTTCTCCTTTAAAACTTTTCAATTATAGTGATATTTCACTAATAGTTATGATTGTTTGCTAATTCAACTTTAGATGGCTCCTGTAAAATAGTAAAATCCGATTAATCGCATGTACCACTTGATTTGATCATCCAGGTGTCGATAAAGTGCGAGACGCCGGTGGACCCGTACTCCTTCGTGGACGAGGAGATGACGATGAGCGGCATGAGGACGGCGAGCAGTCCGGGCGACAACCCGGACATGATGACGTGCGGGGGCGCCCAGTCGAGCCTCGGCACGCCCGCCCCGACGCCGCCCAACGTCATGTGCCCCAGCCAGCAGCTCCCGCAGCAGCAGCAGCACCCGCAGCAGCAACAGCCCCAGCACCATCAGCAGCCGCCCCATCCGCAGCACCAGATGAGCCTGCAGCTGATGAACGGCGCGGTCAACCCGCTGGCCCCACATCAGCCCAAGAAACGCGGCAGGAAGAAGAAGTGCGAGATGATCCTCACGCCCGAGGAGTAAGTGTTGAAAAAAACTTGAAAATTTTATGGATTTTTTTTTTGTTTTTATGCAGTAGCGATTGGTTTTTTTCGAGGGGGTAACCCACTTCGCGGTGCGAGAGTGTAAGCGCTTTTATTGAATAATAGTTTTGATAACAGATTAATAAGAGGCGAGGAGCTCAACGAGCCAGCGTTTAATGCAGCTTCGGATATCCGTTTAATAGCTGATCTGTTTTTGGAAATCATGATTTCGACGAGTAATGCTCTTACAGATTTTACACTGAAATGCTTCTTTTTTTATGTTTCGCGATAAATCCGTGATCCAATTTTTTCAATGCATTCGTAAGTAGTACATTATCGCTTAAATTATGCAATTCCTTTTAGTTCCACGAAGAGAATAATTCGATAAAAATTACCACTTTTTTTGTAATCTTGAAATCAAGTGATTTGGTTTGTACACTGAGAGAAATTTTTAGCAAAAGATTTATCAAAACCTCCATTTAAAATTCGCGCGCAAAAAGCTCGGTGGCCGCGCAATTAAATCGCCGCTCTACATCGCGCGCGCCGTAATCGCCCAAATACGTTGGCAGTGACAAAAACCCCTTTCAACTAACCCGGGTTAAACGGACGCCCGAGCTAATCCTTGCGCTTTCGTGTGTTCGCAGAGCGGAGCTGGCCGAGGCGAAGAAGCGAGCGAAGACGTACAAAGAGAGGAAGAAGCACGACAGGTTCGACGGCATGCCGGAAGAGGAAGTGAGCAAGCGCGTGCTTCCGGATCACCTCACCAACGACCTCGACATCATCATTGTAAGTCCCGCCCGACGAGCGCCATGCTAATTCCCCCCCGTGTCCCCGGGCCCACCCCCGCCGCGCCATTAGGGGGCGCGAGACTGCACTTCCCCGTTTCGCAAGCGCCGCCGGCTCGCATCCGCCTCCTCCTTATTACCCCCCTGGGCGGGGATGCGCGAATCCTTTTTCGCCTCTTCCTTTTTTTTTTGGAGGAGGAGGGCTGCGCGATTTTCCCGCTGAAATGGATATGACGGCCGAGACGTAAGTGGGTTTGGTTGCTTGTCGGAGCTTTCCCGCTGAATATTCATGAGGCGCCGGGGAATTAGTTGAGCGGGTTCGTTGACTCGAAAATAATTATCTGTGTTAATTTAAAATTCATGCGGTTTAGGGAGCAGGCTTATTTTATTTTGGTAGTTCGCAGTGCAAATTGCTGAACTGACCTTGAAAAAGTCACATTGGGACGAGTAAAAGGGGATTTTTATACTTTTATTTATAATAATGGTTTTTTTTTAAAGTTTAAAGTAAGGTCGGACGAGCAAAAAATAGAAAGTCGATTTTGCATTAGATAAAAAAGAAACTAAAAAGTTGTCATTATACTGCACAAAAAAGCCGAGATACTATCTTATCAGCACGAAATTCATTCGTTAACAGCTTTAAGCGGGAAACTTAACACTGACATGTGCATATGAGTGTCTGAAAATATTAAAAATTCAAACGTATATTAAGTTTTTTAAGTAACACGATACAACCGTTTAAAATAAATTTAAATCGATTCAAAAAACAATTTGACGAAATCTACATAATGCTTATATTCACGAATGAAAAGTTCCCTCGAATTGTAAAAGTACTTCTCGCTCTGTGCATAAAATTTCGCTTTTCACGCTCGAAGAGAGTTTAAACAAGTGGTACCCAATATAAGAGCCGCGGCAAAGAGATAATTGACAAGCCCGAGCTCTGTGAAACTGGAGAATTCGAAAATTTCCCTCCTTAATAAAAAAAAAACGCCACCCCGGTAAAAGGGGGCAGGAAAAAAGGAGAATTTTTACTTTCCAAGAGAGCGAAAACTTGATGAAGAAGCGCAGCTGCAGCGCGCGCGAGAGGCGAGTCCATTGAATTTTTGAATTCTCCGCCGACGGCGAGAGTACGTATGTAACTTCGCGAGCGGAATTACGTTGACGCGAGCGCAAAGTCAATCTCGGGCTCTTATTGCGCGACTTTTCTTTGATACGGCGCGCCGGGGCTGGCGGGAGCGGAGCGCGCGGCCCTTTGCCTTTCGAGACGCGGCGGACCGCCTCATATTGCCCGGGCGCAAGAGCGAGAGGCCGAAATGACAGGGCGAATTTGACTTTTATGAAAGTACCTTTTACGCCGAGCGCAAGCCCGGCGAAGTGAGGGACACTCGAAGGTCTTCGCCGCTCTCATTTTTCCCTTCTCTCTGTCTCTTTCTCTCTCCCTCTCTCTTCATTTCTGCTTCCTTTTTTTTTCGAGAGACTGGAGTTGATACAGGTTCCGCCGGACTGCTTTGGGGATGTCCCTTTTCTGCCTTTTTTTGCTGGATTTGACCTACATTTTTTAGCCCTTTAAATTTCGAAAGTTACCCGCACGGGAGCAGGTATTTATTTTCTGGTATTTGCTTCTTTTTACTGCGATGAGTACGACGTAAATTTTAAGTCGGATATTTAAAAAAATTCGAATTTTTAATATTTATTGCAGTTCAGCAGGTAGAAAATTTCATTTTTTTTAATTTGTACGAAAAAAAATTAAATATTTAATTACGTTTTAATGTTGATGAAGATAATCATTTTGTCATGGAATAATGGGAAATTACGTCTAGGAATTATGTATTAAAGTGAATAAGTGTTATTAAATCGTGAGTAAAATACCGGTGGCGAGCACGGATTGTCTAAATGTTACTCTATTACTACAATTTGCTTTGTAAAGTCCGTTAAATTAAAGCTATTGATATCTCATATAGGGAAGTATTAATGAGGCTATTGCATTTAACAGGGTTATCGAACAGTGGGCGCATTAAACACTCGCGATGTGTATAAACCATATTTATAGGGGAGAGTCACCCATTACCGACCCCCCTCCCCTCCCCTATATCATTTTGGGCTACGCGTTTTATTAAGTCGTTAAAAATAATAATTCGAAGAAAAGGATTTCTTCTTCCGGATGTCCTTTATTCAGTTTTTATTAGAGTAAGAATAATTATATCTGATACAAATTCTGAAAAAAGCCACGTAACTGCATTTTTTCATGTTTTTAAGACGTTTGAGTTTTTGTTCATTATATCTTTTATCGTAAAAAACAATAATACATTTTTGTTTTAAGATTTTTTTAAATTTAATTGATCTTTAAGAATATTACTAATATTACTGCAACATTAATTAATGTTAATTAATTATATACTAAGGAAAAAGAGAGTTGCTATCATTTAATCAGAGTTAGATGTAAAGGTAGAAGTAATATGAATACTTTTGCTCGGAACAATTGCGCTTTTGCCTTTTTTCATATAACTGACCTTTTTGATCAATTCTGATAGTGTCAAATGAAAAAGAGCCGCTCAAAGCTTCATGGTTGACAAAAATGCAATCGTGCCTCTTTACCGGGTTACAAAATTCAATTCGTCAAATTTAATCAAATCAATCTATGTACTCAAGGTACCTTTTTTCCACCGATCATCGTGGTCTACTATTTAACAATAAGCGATTACCAATAAATTCCCCCAATTGTAAACAAATCGCAAACGAGGAAAATCTATCGAAAACAATAACATCGACGCCGACGCGCTAAGCCCGCTAAACCAAATTAAAATTATAGTATCCCAGGGCGCGCGCGCACACGCCCGGCCAAAATGACGCGAAAGAATAAAGGGGATGAAAAAAAAAAAGAGCGGGAGTCGAGCGCGCCCTTTGATTAATCGCGCGAACGCGCAGGGTTAAAACAGTGCGCCATCAAACAAAGCCAATGGCGCTCAAAAGATTCCCGAAGCGCTTCAATTTCGCTGTATTTCGCCTTCATTACAGGGCGAGCGGGCGGCCCGGCAAAAAAAATACCCCCTCCCCCCGGAATTAAAGCGAGCGGCGCCGGCAGAAAAAAAAGGCCGGGGCTCGAAATGAAGAGTTAAAAGCGCGCGGCCCGCATGGCGGGGCCGATATTGCCGAATCCGTCGCGGCCGCTGCCGCGTCCCTTTGTCCGATTTAACAGTAAATTAAGTCGAGTCGGTGGTGCGCGAGCGTACCCCATCCCCCCCCACCCCCGTAATCGCGGCCGGGCCGTCTATAAATTTGTCGTTCGACATAACTCTCCCGCGCCGGCTCTGTCGCGCCGACAATTTGGTCATTAGCGCGAGCGCGGATTTCGCGCCGATATCGTCCCCGCGCTTCCTCCCGTCGGCCCACACCTTTGTGCGCGACTCTTTTTTTTTGTAGGTGGCGCGGGGTACTTTATCGATCGGATGCTTCATTATTCGAGTTTTTGCGGAGGACCGTGCGGTATGGTTTGTCTCGGAAGGAGATGAAAGGGAGGTGTAATTTAATTTGTTGATTTTTCGTTTCGTTTGATGCGGGGTACGTCTTTTTGTACGGCAGAGAGGCAAAGTTAGTTGTTGTGCATAAATGTTAATAATTAGTCTGTTGTAATTTATTGCGAAACCGTTGAATAGTCGCTTGCAGGAAATATGGCATAGTTGAAGTTAATATACTGCTAATAAAAACATACTTCATTATGGCGAACTAACTAAACAAAACTATGCATTTTTATAAACATAATATTTTCAAAACTTTTGATTTTGACATGCTTATTTTACATTTTTACAATAAAATTTAAAATTTTAATTATGTATCATGAAAATTAATCTGTAAAATTATTTTACTGAAGAAATCGACAAATTTTGAATAATAAATAATAATAAAGTAAATTTCCATTATTTTATAAATATTAAAAGTTAAATTTTACATAATTATTAAAAAAAATATTTTAGTAATTCCATAAATTTTCATCTTGATTCGAAGCATTCTATACAAACAGTATTTAAAAAGCGATTGTTTTAGCTTTAATAATGTTATCTTATTACATCACGAGCCAATTTATTCACGATCATCAGGTTTTAGAGATTATTTTATTAATTTTTTAAAGAATTTAAATTTAATTTCTTAAAAAATGAAACTTCTGTTCTTAATTAGTTTTAAACAAATTCTTTTTGTAAAAATTGAGGATTATAAAGTTCAATATTCTCATAAAATTTCTACACTACGTTATACTTGTTCAGCTGCGTAAGAACCGACACATCCCGGCCACCTCTAAAATTCGAACTTTTACGCCCAAAAAGTTTAAATTCTTCAAGTGCCCATCTAAAAAAAAAAATTTAATATTTTAATAGTTTCCGCAGCAGTCGCAGCGCTCGTTAAATCCATCGAAAAGCCGACGACGTGCCCCTGCGCCCGCTAAAATTTCCGACCTTTCCACCCAAATTCCCTGCAAGTATCCGCGCCCCCGTGAAAACCCGTGCAGTTCATCTTTCCGCCGTCGCTCTTCATCCAGGTGGCGCCGCCGCTCCGCCGACGAATCCCGAAATAAAAAAAAAATATCGCCGGCTCGAATTCCCGCTGCGCGCTCTCGTGCAACATCGCGTAATCCCTCCCGCTCTCCTTCGCCGAAAATCCTCCTCCACAGCGCAGCCGTTAAAATAAGCGCGGCTCTGTGCGCGCGGAGCACACACTCGACGATATCGATGCGCGGCCGTCCGTCAATGCGCGGGAGTGGGGGCGAGGCGGGGGCGTACATTTTAAAGCCGGCGAACGCGAGTCCGCGCGCGCAAATGAGCCTTTCGCCGGGGCGTCATTTCATCCTAGCCGGACGGCCATTCAACGTCACTCGAGCGGCTAACGCATTGGCGTTAACGCGCTAATGCGATACGTACTTTATGGGGTGCCCCCTACCTCCCCCGCCGCCCGGCGCTCGAGTTACGTTTCGTTTCGCTTGGCGCGCTGCAGCGGCGGCCCGCGCGTGTGTGCGCTCCCCGCGCCTATCGGGGGGGCCGCGCCGGATTTTTACCCCGACGTTATCGCAGCCGCGATTTATACCGCGACGTCCAGCCCTTTTTCGCGAATTACGCGAGCAGCGAGTGACAGTTCGCGCCGGATTTGTCACTGCGAGTACTACCACCCCCCTACTCCGCGAAGGGAGCGATGTCTAATTTGTAGTGAACGAGTATATTTTCCTATTTTAGATTGCGGACTTAGAGAAAATTTTACGTGAGGTTAGCTGCATTACTAACAGTAACTCTTAAGGGCGCGCAATATATAAGTGGCGTTGAAGTATCATAGGGATTATATATCAATTTCGATAGATACCTATAGACGTCTTTTCTTATTAAAGCATAAAAAATGTGCAAGAAATACTTAACAATTGATCTAAATTATATTTTTGATGAAAATAATAAATTTATATTGGAGTTATCGAACTAATTTTCAGCTAGAGACTGTCCAGTTTATGATTATTTCATTTGTTTTTTAAAGAAACCCTTTGAAAAATCGTCTTAGAGGATATGTTCTGGTTGAAGACATTTGAGTTTTTCCGCTTTAATGTTATTAAGTTACCTAAATTTAATGTTGTGAAAAATAAAATTTCATCAGGAAATTAAGCAATTTTTAAGTTTAAAATTTACAACTGCTCTTCACTATATAAAACAGTTGAATTTATAGGATATATCCTGTTCTGGAACTATAGTTGATCTGCTAAAAATGTATTTTATTTTATTATATACAATTTAGTGAGAATAAATCTCAAATTTAAATCGCTTTAGATAATTCTTATTAAATATCTATTACACTTTTTTCTTTAAAAAAAAAATTAAAGAAACATTACTTAACGATATGTAAGTAGCAAATTTACCATGTACCAAGGTGTCAATTCTGAACTAGAGCACAATTTCCCGCATATAATTTAAATAATTCAATCTATCGAACATTTAAATACGCGACACGACCAGTAAAATATCCTTCGTGCAAAAAGAAACCTTCAAAAAGCTCCCAATTAACGGTAAGATCGGAATAACTGATTCCTTCCTATTAGCACTCAATTCATTACAAGGTACAACGTTACAACTCCGCAGAGCCACCGCGCTCTTCCCTTCCTCGCATTAAAAAGCACTTTCACTGCGCTCGGCAAATTGAATCCGCGGGGCAGCCTCGACAAAAAGAGAAGCCGCCTCTCGCGCCCAAGGTGTGCGCGCGCTCTCCCTTTTTTTCCTCCCGTGCATAACCCGTTGGCGCCGATGCAGCGGAAAAAAAAGAAGAGACGGAAAAAAAAGGGAACGAAAATCCGTTTTTCACCGCGGCCGTGTTTGCTTAACGAGCCGGCGGCCGATCGATCGATCGACCGATCGCGAGAGGAACCCGTTCGACCGGGCGCGCGCGCGCGTGTCTCAATCGAAAAACCCGTTCTCCAAAGGAGCGATCCTCTCGTTACGCGTCGCAATTCATCACGGCCGCGGCCAATAATCGCCGTTACGTCAGGCAAGGAGGAGGGGGATTCCCCGCGCGCGAAAGCGTGCGCGTGTGTATTACACGGGGAGGGACGCGGAGGGAAGCGAACGCGCCGGGGGATAATTGCAGCCGCGGCTTTTCATTTATTTCGGCGAGCCGCGCGCACGCACGTCACGCGAGCCCCGGGACACGTGAGCCCGGCAGAGGTGGAAGACCCTAGGCACCCCGGATTCGGCCCACTTTGTTCGTTTCCATTTCGGCGGGGGCGTTTCTTCTTTTTTCGTCTTTCGTGAGGGAGAATTGACTCGCGCGCTCGACGCTGGCGGTAATATTTTTGGGAGCTTCGTGTGGTTTTTGTGCTCCGGTAGATGTCGCGAATGAAAGAAGAAACAATCAGCTTTTTTTGTAACGAATATTGTATTTGAGATTTTATTAAATTACTCTATTATTGGGCGTGTGAGCGAGATAAACATGTCAGTAGATTAGGAAATGAAAAAATTGAGAGATAGTAAAATGAAATTTTTTATATATTCAATATAATAATTGAAATTAATATTTTACTTTATTTAAACATTTTAATAAACAATAATTCATATTACTACGTTAAAATATTGCAGTTGAGTATCATTTTTATCGAAGACGTAGAATAATCGTTTTTATAAAATCAACATAACTAACATATTTTCATATTCTTTTTATTGAATAAGGGTTTCAAACAATTGAATTGAATTAAACCTATTCAAGATTTCTTAAAACAGATGCACCGAATGCAAAATTTTTCTGTCGACTAGGAAAGTCTCGGATATCAGTGAATATTTTACACTATCACGCAAGCTCACGAAGATAGTTCAACGCATAATTATAATTAATTACATGCGCGTTCGCATAATTACGGCTGCGCCGTACGTAGCTAAACAAAGTAAAACGCCAGTTGGTAAAATGAGTATGCAACGCGTAGATATATATGGAATATTCCAATTTTTTGTCTCTTCCCAATTTTGTCATTATGAAATATCCAACGAACCATTTTCCCTTTCATTATTAAATAACAAGCTTCTCTTTCCATTTTACGTATAAATTTGAATTTTTTTAATGTCCTGCTTAACAATTCATTCATCAAAGTAAGCAAACGTGAACGCGTTTAAGGAAAAAAAACATTCCCGAAATATATTTTTAAAAAACTCCGCGATTCCCGTACACCGAAATGTCATGAAAATTCAATCAAACAAACTACCCGTCGCAAGAAAAAAAGGTAAACTTATACAAACCCCACTTCGAACTCGTTTATAGCACGGGAAGAGGGCGGTGTGGGATCACGCGGCAAATTTCATTTTTACCACCTTCCGACCTCTCTCGCCGTTTTTTTTTTTCGATCACCGAATAGCGTCAACGTTACACTCCTATTTCCGCGCGTAACCGAATCGAGGGGTGGCACGTCCGGCGTGTCTACTATTTCGCGGCTAAAAATTGCCGGCGCGAAAGTGATCGCCCCCAGTCCCTAAACGATCTCGCGCGTACCTGCGCAAGTACATACCTAACACACACACATATATATATATATATTATATACACGCGTATTATGCTTACGCGCGCAGGCGATGGGAGAGCGCATCCTTGGACTTTGTCGTTATTAATTACCTAACCTCCAAAGTGAAGAGCGAAGAAAATGCTCGGCGGTTGCGCAACAGGTACACACATAACCCGCGCGAGGTGTACACCTGACGCGCGGGCCCGCTCGCGTACCCGCGCCGTTGCATAATCATCGCCGCCGCCGCCGCTGCAGCGCGCGCGAACTAGCCTCCGCACTTTGATGTACACACGGGCTCTTCCACGCTCGAGTTGGCCGCCGCGGCGATCGAAGACGCGCCCGCGGCCCGCGAGCGATCGCAGTGTTCGAGGTGCCGCGCCGTCCGGAGGGGTCGGTGAGTTTCTGCGCCTCTTAAACTTTCGCGGGGGATCCCGAGGCGGGTATTGATAAGCGATTATTCGCCGATAAGGTTCGCGCGGTCTCTGGGGCGTTTCATTTTTTACGGGTCCTCGATAAAGAAGAATTAAGTAATGATCCGATTAATTTTGTGCTGATAAGACGGTGGATTCATATTTCAAGAAAACACATTAAGAATGGTGACGAATTAAACATTTTTTTTTGTAGTTTATTTGTGTTCGAATTTTGAAGAAAGTTGAATCTATAAGAAATAACAATTTTAAGATTCAATATGTTTCATTTATGAAGTCGATACTGATGTACTCCAGGAAGTTGTAGCTTTCTTTGTACTGTCTATAATTCAAAATAATTTAAAATTCTACCGATTATAATTAACAGGACGTTAAACCGTAATAAACGATCGCAAAAAATTGACTTGCTCAACTGCATAAGTAAACTAGACCTTCACGTGCTTTTGGAAACATTTTTAAGCCAATCTGCCTGTGAACTAAACTGATCACATTATTCTTCATCACATTAAACAAACTTCTAATTTTAAAATCTCTTTATCTTATTAAACCACCTAAAAAAAAAATGAAAAAAAAACTTGTTCCTTGAAAGAAAAGTGTAAGTCCCAAGTGTGCGTGCGAGGCTCATTCGCGGCGGGATGCTCCGAGTAGCGCGCGATGCGGCGCGCGATACGGGAGAGGGACGTAAGGCCGTTTACTTTTGAGTCGCTCATTGTTAGCGGCCGCGCGCTCGGAGTAATGAGCCGTGGCCTCCGCCGCGCGCGCGGACGGCCAGTTTGCGCGCCGGCGTCCTCCTCGCCGTCGCCGCGCTTTTATCGCGCGCGGCAAACTTCTTCATTTCGCCGGTTACTACCCACCCCGCGCGTCTGCTTACCTCCGCCGGCTTATCCTCCTCCCGGCGCCGGCGGCGCTTCTAGGTCATCGCCGAGTTTTCGTTCTCCCAATTGCGCGAGCCTCCGATGAAGCAGTTTCACGTAGGTACGAGGCTTTCCTCTCTTTTTTTTCTTCGCTCCCACAGTGGATTTGAACTTCGATGATTGATTACGCAGTTTCGTTTGAATCTTCATTCGTTGATGCGGTAAATCAGTTTCTTTTTCGAAATCGTATTATAATGATGGGTTTACACGAGAATCGATTTATGAAATCTGTGTTAGTAGGGTGGAAATATATTTGAATTTAGATCATTTTTTTCTAATCAATTTTAAGTTTTTCAAGTTTTTTTTTAATTTTGCAAAATCAATTCTATAGGTGAATAAAAAATCAGTTGTATGAATCACGTACAAGGGAATAATTTTCTATCTCATACTAAGGTTATAAGTTTAATTTACACTCGGAAGATTGAATGTGTGAAAAAAATATTAAAAAAAGTTTTTGAAAATTAAAGAAAATTTATTATATAAAACAACTGTAAATCTTCATCAATTTGTTTGCAAAAAAAAAAGATTAAGGCAATAAATCAAGAATGCTACTGCAGGCATTTCTGCTAACAACGTTTAAACACAGCTATGAAGCTGCGCAAATATTTGTATTTCTAAAAAAATTTCAAATAATTCACGTACCATTATTTCACTAATCGAAATATCAATGAATCGAAAATCAAGTAGCAATAGCAAAGCCCTACATACAAACAATTGTAATGCATGAAATTAAAAGCATTCCACATAATCAAACGAAAATCCACTAAACAATCTAAGTAAAAATTAATTAACAATTAACGCGCCCAACAAATGAAACTCGCACGGCTTTCATTTACAAAAATCCGACACGCCGCTGAATCCCCGCGTCGCCGTGAATCCGTGTGGGTGGCGCGCGCGCAAAAAAAATATACACGCGGGAAAGCCCACTTTTCCCGGCGGCCCGCCGGCGGTTGAACGACCCCCGGAGCCGGAGGGGGCGCGTTAATGAGACGGGGGGACAGCGTTTGGCCGTCTGCGCGCCGGCGGAAACGAAGTGGAAATAAGCCTTGGCCGCGCTCTCGCTAATTTTCTGAAGCCGATCGAAGACGGCCGGCGGCGCTCTCTTTTCTTCCACCCCCTCGCCCCAGCGGAGGCGAGGAAAACGCGGCTTCCGTTTCCACCCGTCAAATCTCATTGTGCAGCCTCTCGCCGGGGCGCGATTGGCTTTTGCCCATCTGCGTGTGAAATTGGTGGGAGCACGAGTTTTTTTTTTTTTTTTTCGTCGCGCAGTTTTCTCGCCGTCGGTTTTCCTCTTCGTTCGTTAGCGACGCGGTGGGATGAGGGTTATTGGGTAAAGTTTGGACGACACATTCAAGGAGAGGTCGAGGTTTTGGGTGAGATTTAGTTTTTTTTTTGTTTCGCGTTAACGAGATAGCGCGGTATCTTTTTGTATATTTGGGACGTTTAACATTGATGCTCGGCTTTGCGCAAGAGCGAATAGCGCCAATGCACGCGGATAAGAAAAGTTAGTGTAACGAGGTTGATATAGTGTAATCTTGTACGTGTTTTAAGCGAAGACGGGAATGGCGGAGATATATGCAACCTTCGTTGTATGATCAATCTAATGAATTGTTGTAAATAGTGGAGATAATTTTTGTACGCAAATAAGTTGAGGAAAATACTCTACTAAATCTTGCAATTGTCAATTTTAATTTTCTTACAGAATAAAAGTATTAGAAAAATTGTAATAGTTCGTTTTTGAAATTGACTAGAAATCTCTCAGTTTTACGAAGTTTTAGTAAAATAGTGTATCAAGAAAGTATTGTAATTTTTCCAACAATGTTATTCTGTGAGAAAATTATAATTGACTACTGTAAGTCTTAGTTTTATGTTTCTACATTTCAGTTTGTAAGGTGATTAAAATTACTTGCAATTTTTAGTAAAGATTTATTCTCAGAGTTTTGTACCTTATAGATATCTACTGTTTTTCAATTAATTCTATTAAGGCAGATAAATAAACTAGCAAAATTTGTTATAATGTTATTTATGCTAAACTTTTAAGTTGACATTTAACAATTTTATTGAACTAATACTTACCGAGTCGCATATTTTGATTTCTAAATGAAATTATTAGTTTGTATACTACATTTGTGAAAAGTTGTAAATAATAAACATTACTTAATTAACATGAATTCAGAAAATGAATAGCATTTGAGCTACTTTTCATTCAATCTGAAAAATTAACACAAGATATTTTATTAAAGTACTTAATTGAAACCCAACCGCATCTTAATTGTTAAAAAAACCAATACAAAATTCTCTCAACCACATTTCGATGAGAATGAGCAATCACCGGGTGAACCTTAAAAATAAAAGTGCAAAATCATCGGTAATCCAAGATACAAAAACGACGATAGAAAAGATTCCCGCGTCAAAACACCTCCGTCGCACCTCTACTTTAACCGCAACAATAAAAAAGACGAACAGAAAAAGAAAAGAAAAGAAAAGCCGCAAAATTTCGTCCGCACAAACCGAGTCGATATAGGCGCCTCGTCCAAGGTTGCCGTCGGCTCGAGCTTTCGCGAAGTCTCGCCCGACACCTGCGCATTGTGTCCGCTCTTCTTTATTCATGAGGCTCCCCCCTCTTTGTTTTCTGTTACAGATCGGCATCAACCCCGGGCTCTTCGCCGCCTACAAAGGTCACCACTACGCCGGCCCTGGCAATCATTTCTGTGAGTACCGCGCACACGCGCTCCTCTCGCTTGTGAAACACGGCGCTTACGAAACGCCGCGTTTCGTTTCTTTTTTTCTTTTTTTTTTTTTGCTTTTCTTCTCTTTATTCTCCGCCGTCGCCCCGCGGCCGTTTAACGCACCGCGAGCGGCCGCGCGTTGCGCAACTTTAGAGCGGAGGCAGCGCCAGGAGAAAGGGAGGCCGGGGTGCAGGCGCGATGCGCCGATGCTGCGCCGATGCCGACTGGACGACTTCGGCTCGTTATGCGCCTTGCCTGTAAGAAAACTATTTTGCGGAAAAAATAGCAGGCTGGCAGAGAGGATTGGTGCAGTGGGTGTTGAAAGCACGAGGAACTCAGACAGTCAGAAATTTTTTGACAATAACAAGGAACAATTTTTGGAAAAAAAGAGAATAATTTCTGCACATCAACGATATAAGATACGGGCGGATAAAAAGATTTTATTTTATTGCGAGTATATCAAGACGTGAACTAATTTCGCTCGAAATGAGTGAAAAGTCACATTTTTACATGATAAGTTATTCATTTAATCAATAATTAGACAGTTAATAAACATTAATTGTTTATGAGCTTTGTATATGTGGACGAATTGAAATTATTCGTTTTACCAATTAGTCAACGTCGGCTAGCCTCAACGTCTACTCTCTAAATCTGAACAAGTAAACCTTCACTTATGAAATGTGAATATACAAGTGGATTTCACAGGTTTACAGAGTAATTGAATTTTCATTTAACTGAAAGAAAAGTTCGCCTGATATTTACTTTATAAATTATTAAAATTATTAAACATCAAATATCAGTACTCTTGATACCTACGGTAGATTGAAGACTGAAGAAGTGAATTACATATTTAAAATAGGGATTATATCCGCAATAGTATACTATTTACTGAATAAGAAATAAGCAAGAATCGTTTTATAAAATATTAAGTTTAATGTACATCTATACACTTGCTCGGAGCTTACACACGACCTTGATTTTAACAAAATGACAAGTCAAACGATCAAACAGCGCCTGTCTGATGGACATTGTGTGTTAAAATTTCAAACCGCGTGATCTGATGAAAATTTAGTATCTGGTAATTAAAATGAAACGTATTGAAAATTTAAATTACTCATATGTATATATTTAAATAGAGTAGAGCGGGATATTGTGCGCCGGCATCTCATTATGGCTCCGATCTTCTCAGCTAAACATGATAGTCAATAAAATTTATTACAATCAGTATTAACAAACTTCAGTTTTCCCACAGAAAGAAAAGCGAATCCCGGTTAGTTGCTGTTTTAACAATTTTGTTTTGCCTAAGTAACAAATTTTTTTTCTGATTTTATGACCATACATAAACTACCTTCTCAAGCTTTTCATAAGTGATAGTATTAATATATATGTAAATATCTATAGATAACACTGTCATGTACTACGATAATTGAATCATGCATATTTTTGAGTTCCCCAACTCTATAAAATTCAATTATTGTTAATTAACGAACTGTGTCGCGTGAAAAATTCTTCGCGCGGTACGCGCGAATACAAGAAAAACTACTTGATCCTTTCGCGTCTGTCAGCGAGAATGACACAATCTTGTCACTTGACTGTTAACACGAAAAACATTTGAATAATAGATAACACTGTGTCGCTCGACTTTTTGATCGTACACAATCCACCGACGTATACAGCTCCCGCCAACCTTTCGAAATAATCGAGCACGCGTTTTAAATCCATCAACGAGACCGCACACCGATCAAGCTAAATCCCGCGCAAAAAACGTAAATAATACAGTCGCTCCCCTATGCCGACAAAAAAAAACGCGATATCCGCATTCGCTATCGCCGAGCACATCGTTTTCGTAATAACAATTATTATCCCAGGCGCGACGCGGTACGGAATAATTTACGAGACCGGGCGGGCTCGAAACAAAAAAAGAAACGAGCGATAAGATAATGCATCGGATAATCCGACGTCCGCGACGTTTCCGTGAATCCACTTAACTTTTGCTCTCGGCTGATCGGGCGACGCTCGCGAGAAAATCGCTTTGTCGGGGGAGGCGCCGCGTCTTATTTCCACGGCATTCGCGTCCCCGCGGCTTTTTATTATTTCATGGGGGTAACAGGCAATAGTCATCGGCATCAAATATGCAGCGAGTCCATTGTCAGGCCGAACCCTTACCGACCCCGCCGGACGAGCGCTTCTCCGAAGTATCCCGTGCTTCCTTAAGTGTCGCCTGAAAGATTAATGCGGGGGCAGTTTTATAACAATTATAATCGGTCACTTTCTTTCTCCCTTGAGCTCGCGGTGGAGAAAAAGTTTCTTTGAAATTAAAGTCCCCTTCCATCGTCTTTAGCGATATTCATTGAAATGTATATGAATGAATGTGGCTATTGTTGTCCATTGCAATGTTGTTTGAATCATGAAAAAATAATTTAGTTAATAAATGCAAAAAATGTAAGGATTGTTGCAGCTACTTTTTTTTGTTATCCTGAAATAGCGATCGACGCATGATAAAGCTAGTAATTAATTCGCTAATGCTGCACCTACATAGATCGCGTTACGATTATGCCAGTAAATAATCTAATATGCAAACAAATTTTTGTTTTTAAAACATCTACTTCTTTGTTGTCCGTGCAAATTACTTGTTAGCTGCATTTACAGAAAATCTTATGAAACTTAAACTTTTGATATTATAAAATTAAAACACTTCTACTATAATTAAGTAGAGTAAATCTAAATAAAAAATATTTTCATTAAGTGCACAAAAAAGTTTCTGCTAAATAACTCATTAGTTTCATTAAATGAAAAAATGTTGTGATTAATTTTTCTCGTCTTATTGCGCAACGAGCAAGTCGCCTAATACCATCAGCTGGGCTCTATAATCCAGTTTTATTAACATCTTGTCAATGCGCCGCGCTTAATGCAATTTCGAGCGATACCGTTACTTAAAGTAATTAAAAACGTAATTTCCGATAAAAATGTGATTACGCGAAAAATTTAGCAGGGCTGAAACGGCAATAGCTGTCGCGGAGAAAGTTTCTTTGCGACAAATTCATTATGACGAGGTAAATTAATCATCCCCACACTTTGCCGGAAGATTTCAAGAGCTTTAAATAATGACTTTAAAAAACTGTTTGATTTAATCCCCAAAGCTAAGCAAGGAATTTTCTGCAATTTTAATGATAGTGTAATCGTAAATTTTTAATATCTCCGTATCTGCATAATTCTTATATTAATTATTTAACATTTTTTTGTAACAGCATACATTTGCTTATTACCAGAAGTAAACACTTATTAAAGCTGCCAAGGATTTCAAACTTAACCTCAAATTTATAAATTACTCTATTAGAGAATAATACAAGTTACTAAATTAAATTATGTACTAAATGACTGACATTATTTACTGTTTATGAATATTACACAGGGTGTATCACAAATTGAATTTATTGGTTTAAATTCAATAAATTGCTCCGTAAATATTTAACAATAATATATGACTATTCTATTAGATAAACATAGTTAATAAATCCTTAGTACCACTATTACTCTGCCATTACAGTAGGGCATAATCACTGATAGAAAATTAAAGATATTCTTTATCTTGTAGTCACTTAATACCTTTGGTCATTTAAATGTAATTATAATTTCATAAAGATTTTATAATTTTGTTTATCATTTTTGTGTAATTACGTAAGATACACATTTTAAAGTAATTTTTCGAAATTGCGATAATGCATAAAAGGTTAGTGGAAAGTGTGAAACTTATTGACGATCAGCAAGCTAAGTAGACTTAAAAATGTATCGGCTTTCACAATCTGGAGTTACAAAAGATTAGCTTAGGATATTTATTCTAGATGGTTTATTTAGGACGACCCTTTTTCTGAAAAAAATAAGATAAAAATTTGCTTTCAAATATTTTATAAAGTCTATAAAATGGAAAATCTTTACGAAGGATACGCGTAATGTATAATCATGTGCTTTTGAACATATTTTTTCTTACTCGTAGTAATAAATGTGGAAGTAGATTTTATTTTATTTCTAATTACTATGTTATAATTATTAAGTTTGTTTAATTATGCTAATCTCAAAATCAGAAATATACAATGTGTCATTTAAATAACAAATTTCTAATGACACCTATCATGTTTACCCTAGACCCAACTCCCCTGCATGTAAAATCGCATAAAAATTGATTTTTCAATGTACAATTCTTTTACAACATATTCATAAACACCGACCTACCTCTACCACCCGATAAACTCAAACTTACGCTCTTCCAAAGCCAGAGCACTCCGAACTCGCACCCCCACCAGCATCCCCGCTAGTGTAAAAAAGCTCCCCTCTTAATATGAACTCCCGACGGGGTCGCTGTTCCACTCCGGTACAAAAAAGCTGTCGATCCTCACGCTCGGCTTCGCGCGAAAATTGAGCGCGCAGCCTAAAACAGCGCGATAATAGCCGGTCCGCTTGACCCGCGCGGTGCAGGTGGACGGGGGGCGCGCGCGCAATATCGCCCCGCGTCCCCGATAAAAGCTCGCCGGCCGGCCGCGCGAAATGAAATACGAGCGGCGATTAGCCCCGGCTGCCCGCGCGCGCGCCGTATTATCCGCGCCGCGCCGTTGTCGCTCATTTCTCGCGGGGGCGAAAAAACGCGGCCCGGGCGAAATGACGCAAAAAGAGGAAGGAAAAGCGAGCAAAGGCTGGCCGTCGCGCGGGGGGGGGAGGTGGAGAAAAAAATATGGGTCGGGGGGCGCGAGCTCGCGAGGGTCGTCGCTGGCGATCGGATGAATGAACTCGACGCCGCCGGCGGAGACTCAATGAATTTATTGCGCGAGAGAAGACGGATACGACGGCCCGGGCGAATTTATAGGAGAGAGCGGACTGCGCTGCGTTTAGGGACGCCGTCGAACTGTGCACGGGCTGTGCCGCGCCGCCGGTCCGTCGGCCGGCGGCGCGGATCGATGGCGGATTAGTTGCATTTGCATTGCAAGTAAGCGCGGTTCGCTTGGCTTTTTCTTTCGGCGACGCTTCGAGTAATTAAAGTGCAGTGTCGATCGAAGCAAATGTTTAAAGATGTAATGTCTTTAAAGTACCTTAGAAAAAAATTGCCTTTTAAAGGAATGATTAGTCTGAAAGAGGAGCGAGATATTCTGGATGTAGGTTCTATCGAGTAATTTTTTCTAAATTTTACAACCTCGTATATAAAAATATTTTTAATTTTAGTCATAAAAGTGCATAGGCTCGAGTGGCCCAATTACTGCGTTCGATAGTAATAGATGCCATTACCCTAACAAAAGGCATTTTAGACTAAAAAAGTTCTAAAGTGCTCTTATACTAAAAACAAAATGTTCTACCTTGTCGAAAATATTTCTGGGGCTCCCGGTAGACTAATTTAAATAGTTATCAAATTAAGTATAAGGAATATTTTACAGAAAATCGCTATATAATCCGACAGAGTTAAAACAAAAGTTTAAACAACAATGCATCGAATTTTCACGCTGTTATGAGACCCGCCTAAACTTTGTCTAGTCTACTGACCTAAACTTATTTTCAAGTTTAAGGAAGTCCTTGTGAAACTATATAAACATGATAAACTATGCCCAAAGGAAGCGCAAGATTTCCGACTTCATCGCTAAATATTTCTCTTCACATTCGTTAAATAAAAACCTCGTATATATATTGATAACTTCTTTAATAAATAAATAAGAAAAATTGATTCACTAAATTTACATATTAAATGTAAAATAAAGTTGTTTTGTTCAGCAAAAATATTACGTATCTTATCAAATACTGTTTTGCATTTATGTAATCGATCGTTTTTTCAAATCGTCGATACATTTAAAAAAATCAGTTTTGCTCGTGATTAACACCTGAATCATCGCCGCGTTCAACTTCATAAAAAAGGCTTCCGTTCTCCGCGACGTCGCGTAATTTATTTGCATTTCATGAAAATTTTTCGAATTCCTCATTCTTTGAGACCGAAATCCAGATTTCAAATTCAAAACGACGAATACGAAACGATGGTAAAATATATGAAAGTTTCCGATTTACATACAAGCACCGCATACGATTCCGCCGGACACCTTTGAATTTTGACAGTTTCGACGCTATTCTCCAAAAAAAGGAACCCGATTAGAAAGCGGACCCATAACTTTTGAAAAAGAAAAAATGAGGTTTTGAAATTTTCGCAAAATAAGACGTCGAAAAAAAAATATGCAAATTTCACCGATGACATTAAATTACGAGTGCTTAAATTTTTTGTGAACTGATCGTATCATCGAGACGCGGAAATTAATAAGCTATGCGCATACATTATAATCGAATAAAGTCAACGGAATAATGTAATGATTGGGTCTGTCAATCTATGGCTCATTTTCGCTATTATAGCAAAATATGTTTTCACTTTAATTACTAGTTTTTTTTTTTAATTTTCATCTTATCTGATATTCACAGGAATAATCGAGTAAAACTTTCGAATATCATTATATATAACTTATTACAAAAAACATGTACCATTGGTGATAAAATGACAAGCACTGCAAGAAGTAACAAAGTATTTTTAACAATATACCCCATTTGCGAAAAAAATCTTTATAATTTAATAAGATTTGAAAATGTTGAGTTAACCGCGAATATTTACTATTAAATTCCTAAATAATATTTTAAGAAATTTATTGAATCTCCAGTTAAGGTCTGTAAACTGACATTTTGAGAAAATTCACATTCGCGATTTAAATTTCTTGTTTCGTTATGATAACGATTTCGTTAAATATAGCAGATACGCAAGTTTACTTCTCATCGGAATATGACGGGTTATATAGTGCCTTTCATACGACTGCTACTTCATGACTACATTAATAATTCAGCAACGCTATTAGTAAAGTTGACAACCCTTTCCACAACCCCATTACAAAACTATACCCTTCAATCCCCTAATCAACACTTCAATCACATTAACACAAGTGCAATCCCAAGTACCGATGCTCGCGCGTCAAAAGTCCTATAACAAACCCATCGCCCCCGTCCAAGCGACTTTCGATCCCATACCCACCCATATATAGGTCGTCCAATTACAACCACCCCACATCCGAAGTAGAAAAAACCATCCCGTACCAGCCGAGGGACGCGCCGAAAATTCCGGCGCGCCCCGCTTCGCGTAACGACCATCGCCGCGCGTCCCCGGCTTAATAAGCACGCATCTCGGACCCGCCCGCGTCGAAACCCCGCTCATCGCGTCGTCACGAAAAAAAAATCATCCCTCCATTATGATAAAAAAAAAAAGCGAAGAAGAAGAGAGGCGAGAGAAGACAGAGAGAGCCAGAGGCGCGGGAGGGGGGAAAAAACAGCAGCGAGCCGAGCGTCCGGGAAAAAGGCGAGCGCTCGGGCGAGCCGGGGCACGAAATCGAGCCGGCCGCACGTACTCGGAAGAGCGCGCACGCGGCCGACAGAGACGGACGGCGGCGGCGCGTTAGCTCGCTCTCACGCACTCACGCACGTCTATTTTTAATGCGCCACATATATATCCCCGTGCGCTCGCTCGCTCGCTCGCTCGCAGTTCCGATCGCGCCGGGCTTTAATAAACATTTTTGCGCGCCAATGACCAGGCCGCGCGCGCGCCGCTCGCCTCGGCCATTACACGCGCACACGCGTGCGTGCACACGGCCGAGAGGTTAGGCTGGATCGGGTTAGGTTTCTCGCTGGATTTTCCAGGATTTTCCCGGGGGTCGCTCTCTCCCTCTCCCCGCTCTACGTGCGAGCGCCGGGCATAAAATATAGGTGTGCGCTGGTGTGCGGGTGTGTGCGCGCGACAGCGGGAAAGAGAGTAGGAAGAGTTGTGCGCCGCGCTCTAGGGGGCGCTTGCGGTGAGGGGGAGGGTTTGCGGCAACCGGCGCTGGAGCGCCGGGGGGTGGCGAGGGGGAGGGGGCAAACTATAATGAGTGGTGCGCGTGAAGGTAGAGAGAGCCAGGATAAAAAGGGGGCGGCGGCGGAGCGAGGGACGAGGTAAAAAGGTTGGGAGAGAGCTGCGGCTGCTGCTGCTGGCTATATAGCACGGGGAGGGCGGTGGGCGGTTGGTTGCCGGCAGGAGGGACTGGGATGTGTGCGGGTGGTTACGGGCGAGGAGAGCGAGAGAGCGAGAGGTACGAGGGCTGTTGAGGCCGCGGAAGAGCGAGACCGGGGGATTCGAGTCGAGGGCGAAAGAGAGCGTGTATAAGTACGGGAGCGCGAGAGAGAGGGCGGACTGGGAGGGCCGCGATAAAAAGAAAGAGATGAATTTTAGAGGCAAGGGGGGAGGGGGTGCAAGTGCACGAGGAGGAGAGAATGAGAGAGACGCATGGAGGATCTCGAGATTGCGAGGAAAAGCGAGCGCCCGGAGAGAGGAGGGAAGAATTGTGGATCGGAGCTGTGTACCAATTTGGGGATCCAGACGTGGTCGATGAGACTTTAAAGCTGCTGCGAGCGGCTTAAAGCCGCACCTCCCTTTTTCCGAAAACGCGCGACGCTCGCCGGGAGTTTCATCGGCGAATTAGACGCGGCGGCGCTGGTTATATGCCGCGTCGAAAATCCGGGGGCGAGGGGGCGGAGGTAAACAGTTTCTTGATGAGGGAAAAATCGAGTTTTCATAACGCGCGAGTTTATTAACGCTGGAAATTAGCGGGCGAGCCGCTCCTTCAAGAGCGATTAATTTGTTCCGAAGTAACAAGGTGGATAATTCCCCGCGGATAATATACCTTTTAACGAATGCTAACTGTTGAAAATGCGGTGGCTATGTCTATGTACATAAAAAGCGAAGCAGGCAGCTTCTGTGCGCGTGTATAGATATAACGCGAGTTGGGCAAAGTTTGTTTGAAATTCTAGCGAGTTGCTTTTTTTCTTCCTCTTTTGCTTCTTAAACTTTTTGAACTTCAAGAAATGAAAGTTAACTTTTTTATGCTGGAGATTGACCAATAAAAGCGTTAAGAAGAAGCACGCAAAATAAATAGTAATTAACACGTTTTGATTGCTGCAAATGCTTTTTTTTAGAATTTTAAATATTTAAATACACAGTTTGTAATCATGCGAAAATATAGTCAAAGTTTATACGTTTACGTCGATAGCTTTTCAATATTATTGTATGATAAATTAATATTCACTGTCAGGAATATTAAGTATATAAAAATCTTCGAATTACAGAGAATTACAGAGTTCGTGTACCAGATTGCGAGATTGATTTTCATTGATAAAATAATATTGTGTTTCGTTAACGGAAGAGTAGACACAAAGAATTGGTAAAAATTACAATGTGGTTAATCTGAGGATAATTGATCTGTTTGATAATATTTCGCTACAGATGTAAAATACATTTCAGACATTTTACATTTTACATTTTACACATTTCGAAAATTAGTCACTAGGTGAATGAAGTAAATGAAGTTAAAAATACATTTAATTCCAACAAAAAATCGACTAATAAAATGTATATAAAAAATCTTTATTTTTATTTTTGCTATTGATACCTTCAGTATGAATCGAGGCAACAAAATTTAAAATATACAGTTATTCTCTTTAATTGTTATATAATCTGTAGCAATAAAACTTTAATTCTATTACTCTCTCCTACGTAGTTTGCAATAATCGAAGTTTGTATTGTAATTCGCCACTACACACACAATCAAGTACATTTTTAATAAATCATCAAAAACAAGTTTCATCTGCAACAATTCCACCTACAGAAACATAAGCGAACCCGCGAGTCCCAACCACTATCCTCGCTATAACTAAAACACGCGAAAAACCGCAACGAGAATCGGTCAGTCGTGTAACGACTCCGGCAACGAGTCGCATCCATCGCCGTCGTCGCGCCATCGGCGTGTACATCCCCCGAGCGCGACTGCCCGGTATCGAAAAATAAGCGAAGGGGGAGCAGCCGGGCTCAATGAAAAATTGAGTTGTCGAAGGGGGGAGCCGAAAGGGGAGGGGGCGGCAGGTCGTTCGTCTGGGCGACAGCGAGGTAGGTCAGTTATCCGCGGGGATCGACGTCCCTCTCCCCCGCGGGACGACGAGTTTTTCTCTCGCTTCCGCGCGCGCGCCTCCTCAAGGTCGGGCCGTCTCGGCGTAGGGCGCCCCTCCTCCCCCCCTTCCCGATATTTATGACTTTCGAGGAGTTCGGCAGCCCCTCCGCGGTGGAAGTTTCGCCGGCGGGAGCCGGATGCGACTCCTCACTTATTTATTCGCCTCGCGGCGACGGATTTAGACGGACCGCGTTTTTGAGTTCGTTGCCACCGAGCCGCGCTGCATCGATTGCATTATTACTGCGTCGACAGCGGCTCTCGGCGATTGGGTTAGGCGGCGCTTCGCTGGCGGCCCGAGAGCTGGACGAGGGGGAGTTTTAAACTTTTTAAGTGGCAGGTTAGGGTGGAGGTATTTTGTTTTCTTTATGATATTTATGATGCACTGATTTTTTAAGGCTGATTGAAATTGTGCTACAATGATACAATTTGTTTTTTTAAATTGTAATTTGATCATCTTGGTGATATTCTTTAACTTGATTTTAATATCGGCTTCGAAATTTCTTCAAATTGGTTGATCTCGCAGTGAGTCGATAGGCAATTTATTATTTAAGATCTTAATCTCAAATTGACATAGATTTTTTATTAAGAAGAGTTGAAAAACTGTTCACTTGAGTATTTATTGTGGACGACAGAATAGTTTACTAATAAAATAGAAAAATAAATAAAACAAAAATTATATAAATAGTGAATGCTCCATATTGAATTAAATCGTATTATATAGGCGTGATGTCTGACTAAAGACGAGATGCATCTACTGTATAATGTAGTCGTTAACTGTACTGAGAATAGAAAGTTCATTCAACTAGAAAATTGATTTCTGCAATTTTATTTCTTACTATTTTCAGTGTTACTAATCCATTCACTAATTGGAGAATCACATTAATTATGCTATATAGTAAATATGAATTTATCGCACCATATTATTGTTATTTTAGTTATCACTTATTTTAATTTAAATTTTTTCATATAATTAAATGAAAAATGAGTTTTTTCTCTCATCATTCTCACCTTTCTGAATAAAAATGTGCATTGAAGTAAATAAAAATACTAAAAGCAAAATCTAATTCTTAGTTTTCTGTGCGATTACTTTTGAACCTTTTACTACTACAATTTTTACAAGCTAAGACGTTTCCACTGTTCACGATAGTCTTCACGATTAATGTAAGAATTTTTATACAAAATACTAAACTGGTATACATTGCAGTGACTATTACTCACTCGAAGGTTTTCCCCAACCACATTCTAATAAGAAGATAAACCATAAGTCACAAAAAGCCTACATTAGGTGTAACAAAAAAAAGCAACCCGCCAGCAAAGAAGAGACTGTACGAACGGTACAGTCGGTCGTCGGGAAAAAAAGCCACGAGCGTGGAAAAAGTGGGAAAAATCGTCGCGCGAGAATCGCCGGGCAATTTTTTTTTTTTTTGCGAGGCTCGCTGACCCAATTCCTCGGCGTGCGCGCGGCTTTTTTCCCCAGGGCTGTGCGGCGGCGGCTCGAAAGTCGAAACGTGCCTGGTAAAAGTTTCGCGGCTCGCCCGCCTCGCCAGAACTTCGCTGACCTTCAAAAGACGGGATATTCGACTCGAGAAACTCGACTCCCCCTCGGCTCGCTCGCGGCTTGCGCAAGCCCGAGAGAATCGCACAATTGGCCAATACATAATCGGTGAACGTGCCGCGGCCGATTTTCTCTCTCTCTCTCTCTTCCTCTCTCTTCCTCTATGCCTATCTCTCCGTCTCTCTCGTTGCACCGAGCCGCGGCGCCTGTACACGTCGCGCGAGTTTATCAATTATCCCTGCTGCGTACTTTCCCTTTTTTTTCCTCCCTCCGCGTCGCTTCGGTCCTTTTGCTCGGGTTTCCAGCGCGAGCGAAACTCTCGATGGCAAAGAGGAAGATTGATCGTCGCGGAGCCGAGTGCCGCCGCTCGGCGTTACCTGTTTTCGCCCGGCGATAATCGAAGCGTTATTACCGCCGAGGTCTCAATTAATTGTTTTAATTAATTGTTTCCCATTCGCCGCACTTTTTTTTTCTCCTTCGCTTCGCGTTAGCCGCCTTTCGCGACTTTCAATTTCAACATTTCCAGGGTTTTTTTCTGATCTAATGCATCGTTCATGAAGATATTCCATTCCTTTCGTTTTTTTATGTAAGAGTGAGTTTTTTAATAATAAATATGTTACACGTAAGATGTAACTATTTAGTGATTATATGAAGAATGTTCGTAAAAATTTATATATACATTTGAAAAAAGGTTTTTGTTTCTTATAATGTTATTGATAATCGGACGAGACTACTTTCGCGCGTCAACTATCCTCGAAGTAATAAAATAATGTAAAAGTGCAGTTGATGTAGTTTTTTAATTCTTTCTTAATTTCTTTCCTTTTCACGCAGAAAATACACCGTATTGGATTATTTAGACAAACTCATTATTATATACTTACATAATTTTTTTGAGCATAAGGCTTTGTCAGAATAGTTCAATATATTATGCTAATTTGCAGAGTGGGAAGTTGTATTCAGTGTGGCGTTAAAATTACTTTACGAATTTTCAAACTATATAGCTAGGTGTCTGGTGAATCCGCGCCAAATGGAATTATCGAGAGGCGACGGATTATAACTTCGTCCAAGACGGATTGTGCGGTAGAATTAAAAGTGCGACAAGAGTCGCGGCGAATTCGCGGAAAACGGAAGAGAATTTAAACGAATGTTCCGTCCCGTGTTTCGCTTTTCCTTCGCTTTTTGCTGCGCGACGCCCATTATACAGTCGCTGAATGAGCCTCGCGACACTATACTTTGTTGTACGACCAAATCTGCCGGCCAAAGTGAAATGCAGTAGCGGAATGAGGAATTTTCCGCGGCTTCTTGGTAAGGAAGTTCGGTGACTAATTTTATTGCGAACAGCGATAAAAGGGGTACTTAGAGATAAAGATACGTCATGCTTCTTAATAGTTCATTTTACCGATTTGCTCGTATTTTTTTATAAATAAATAATATTTGCGTAAGATTTTTAATATAATTCTTGTTTAAATTGGAGTTTGTTTTACGACAATAATAAATTGTTACAAATATTTTTTATTTCAATTTATTTATTTGTTTTCCTAAATCGCTGCAGCTATTAATACAGGCGTAGTTATGATTTTTTTCAGTGCCGACAAATTAGTCGAATAAAACGCAATTTTTCGCCTATAAACGGCGCACTACAGAGTTTATTGAAACGAACTTTTGCAAAGTCCAAGCAATTAAACCATCGGCTGTTATAAATTGATCGTAAAACAACATCTAATCTAACGTGTATATAAATACTTCGTAAAGTACATCGGCTTACATTCACTTTCTCGATGAATCTTCGCATAATTAAGAAGGTCGACTTATATAAATCGCTCAAATGATCGATTTTTCATATTACATAAATCAATATGGAAAATTTCTCGAAACACTTTTTATCTTTGTACAGTTCATTATTTCAAATGAGATTGATTGACTTACTTTAAATGTTATTTTAGAGAAAATTTCTTCCTGAAGTCAACGCTCCCACTTTTAAAAATAAAACTATAACAATTTTTCACTTTTTGTTGAAATTTTAAATAAAAATATTCAACAATTTCCTATATACAAAATTCCTAAAGCTTCTCCAGTATTTTCTACTCGCCGCATATAAGTCACCACCCACAAGCTTCCAACAAACGCACAGAATTTGCTCAACAACTAAATCACATCGTACAACAACAGCAACCTCGAGCGACTTCATACGACCCAAAAGCCATCGTTATCCACCTTCTCGGCCGGCGTTAACCCGGTGACGCGCGCTCGACTCGCGGCCGATGCGCAAACGCCGGCGCAGCCCGAAGTTTTGTACACAAACGTAGCGGGCAATTAATAAAATATAAATTTGCCCGGGCGCGCAATATGCGGCGCAATATTGATCTTTCGTTTTTCGCGCGGCGAATTTCGCCGCCGCCCCCCTGGGACCGGCCGTGGGGCGCGAGAACGCCAGCCCGGGCCCCGGCAATATTCGCGTGTGCACACAGCCGGACGATTAACGCGGCTGCCACGGAGCCCGAGTAAATATGCATAAGTGTCGCGCTTGATAACTGACCCGCCCTCCCCAGCCGCCCCCCGCGCCCGCCGAGCCCCGCGTTTATAGCCGGCCTTCGATTCAGCGAGGAGACGCGCTCGGGATTTTGGTCATCGCCGTCTTTCCCGCCGCTGCGGAAATTGAGGTATTTACGGCGGCCGGCGCTGCGCTCATTTGGGATTGCAAGTGCGATGAGGAAAGATGAGAGACGACGCGAGAAAAATTCTTGTTGGACGGGGACAGAAATTAAGTAAATTTCCATAAGTTTTGGTAAAGTAGGGTTATTACGTATGTATCCTACTTATACGAATATGGATTAAATTTTTATATACATTATTGTAAATCAAGAGATAATAAAAAATTTGAGTGTTTTTCTTATTATTTTTAACATAACCCTCGATGGAATGATAATAAATATTGGATAAATATATTATTGAGAATAATTAGTCTTGTAAAATTAAAAAATAGTTCATTATCGCTTTTCAATTTGAAATTATACAATGTGTCATCTTTCATCCTTATGTAATCTATTCTTAAAAAGAAATCCGGTTACTCTAACAATTTGATGATGTGAATCTTCGCTTCAAAATAAATCTCCCCCTCAATGAAAACAGAATTATCTTTTTGCTCGAGATGTAGTTAATCTATAGGTCTTTTAGATTAGAATATTTACAAGAACTTCAATAACACGAAGTTGTTACTTCATACTTTAGTTTATGTTAGGTTGTTGTACTGCTCAAAATAAGTTAACCCATATAAACAAGTGTGCGGATATACTGTAGTTATAATAGTAATTTACAAAATACTCTTCAGTTTCAATATAATTGGCGTAATACATTGATTAACCCTATTTGACATTTTAATAAATTATAGTTCAACAACGAGGTTTTCAGTTGTACTTCAAAGTTTCAGGTGAGACTTTTTACTAAACAGATCATCAAAAATGTATTTAGTTCCCCAAGATAATCCAGCTTTCGATAACCGTTGACTAATTAAAATTTCCAGGCAATTCTTTACGAAGCTCCTCATAAATATGCGAAAGACAGCTTTAATAACGAAAGGATCGCACCTGATTTCAACAATCGCCTCGATAAAGTAATAATGTCTCGCTTCCTGAAATAACTAAACCTCTAATTAATTTAAACGATTTACACGATCATCACATTTCAAATCTTGTAAGAAGTAAGTCATTTTTAATTAGGAGCCAAACAAAATAAAATTGATTTTATTACTTATAATATTTGTATAAGTCAATAAAAACAAGTCAACAAAAAATAGTTGCACATTCAGGCAAAAAGTTAAAGTGAGTTAAAAAACGCACTAAGCTTTTTCATCAATACGAAAGATGCATTTGCTAGCAAAAAAGTATAAAGCCGCTTTTTCCCGTTTAACATTCTTCTTTTAGAAACCCACGAGTCCCAAGTCACGCATCTGCCAGCGTCAAGAACGTCTAAAACCCCAATTAGATCGGTATCTCGTTGAAGCCTCCTCCGCGGCCGCCGCCGCAGTCGACGATCGCGCCCAGTGTATCGAACGATCGGCGTCATGGCCTCCACACGTCGTCGCCTCGCTATCCGCCTCGTCCATCTCGCTCGTCGACGTCGTCGTCATCGTCATCGCATCGATGGCCCTCCAGCCCCCCCCCCCTCCAGGCTTTCGAGTCTTGGAGAGCTCGGCTGTTACCCACGCGAAATTGCAAGAAAGCTCGCGCCGGAAGAAGCTGCATGCACACACCGAGGCCTCGGCTCCGCCGCTGATGGTCTGGTGGTAGTACGTCGGCGTCGAGGGGCTGCGAGCCTCGGCAAGCACCTTTCCACTTCACGTCTATATACATACACCCTCGGCACTCGACTACCCTCCCGCTCCCCTCTCTTCATGCATTCACCTACATACACGCCGTGCGTAATACCCCCCGGCGGCGTTGTCGGCGCAGCCAGAAGAAGAGCTCGGGCAAGAAAGATTCCCGAAGCCGGATAAACGCTCGCGTGTAAAAGGGATGCGAGCCCCTCTCTCTCTCCTGCTCGCGGTTACGTCGCGAAGACGAGGAGGAAGGAGCTCGCAGTCGTCCCTCCGCCTCCCCCCCGTCCCGTCAGCTACTCTCACCCGGCCTTCTTCATCCTCCTCTACCCTCGGCTCTTCTAGTCTACCCCTCGTTGAAAACGCGGAGGACGAAGGGCCGGGTAGAGCGGCGAGGGACGCCCGGAGGAGGGAGCTCGCGCTGAGGACTGAGGGTTGCCGGAGCGCGCGCGCGCGCGGAGGGGAGGGAGGTGGTAACTATAATGAGTGGCGGCCGCGGGTGAGACGTCAAGAGGGTGGTTGGACGAGGGAGCGAGCGAGCGAGCGAGAGAGAGGGAAAGAGTGTGGGAAAACGTGTAGCAACCCACCGCCACCCCTCGACCCACCCCTCGCTCCGGCGTCGACCCCCGTTCCGGGGGTTGGCGAACGAGGACGAGAGAGGGGGAGCGCCGCGGGGGATCTAGAGGGAGCTGGATGGCGGAGAGAAGGAAGCGAGTACCGGGCGCCGCGGGGGGCGCGGGAGGCCGGGGGCGGGGGTAAAAAGGGAAGCCGTGGCGAGGGGAGCGCGGGGGGAAGGGGGATGGTGGCACGGGTAGGGGGAGCGAACGGCTGGGCGGAAGCCTGGGCAAAGGGAGCGAGCGAGAGAGGAGAGGAGGTTGTGTCGCGCGCGCGCCTATCCGCTCGATAGCGGCTTACACAGTCCGCGCACGTTCGCGCGCTACCGCTCGCTCCCTCGCTATACCCTCCTGGCATTTCGTGCCGTATCTCGGGACTTGGAGGGTTTTTTGACCTCCCCGTGCCCGTGAAAGCTCGCGTAAGGGAGGCGGGGATCGAACGAGCCTCCCTCCTCCTCCCCCCCCTCCTTCTCTCTCTATGCCTCGCTCCGGATAATTTTATCGATCGAGAGGATCGAAGGGGGTGAGCCGAAACGAGCATAGCGTGTGTGTACGCTCGATGACTCGGGCGACGCGGAGGCTTAATTGCGCGTGGCCCGAGGGCGAGACCGGCTGATCCCGTAGTCGGCCACGTAACCTTGGAATTTCGCTGGCTAAAGCAGGGGCGAGGTCGCGCAATGATTTAGCCGCCTCCCTCCCTCCCGCCGCTCGGCGGAGTTTTCCGGGCCGCGCTATGATCGCGAAACTTTGAAATAGGCGCCTACCGATGTAGTGCCGCGAACTTCCGCGGGTTACGGGGCAGATTGTCTTGGGAGTTGGCCGCTTTAAGCGGCCGAATTATAATCGCACGATAAACAGAGGATTTCGTTTGCTTTAGCCCGAACAGCTGTTCCGAAACTTTTCCCGCTTAATCGCCCCGTCTTATTACGTCATTATTGTTGATTTCCAACCTGTTAGTGCGCGCCATTCATTATTCCACGAGTTTGTAGACTCCGCCGACGAGCAGTTTAACGTTCCGTGGAAGCGTGTGTTAATGTAAGTTGTGAATCCTAAAGTTGTTAAAAATTGTTTTATAAACTTCTTTTCTTTGCCTGATTAAGAAAATATCGAATCTTTTTAACTTCCTTTGTATCTCTTTTATCTGTCGTGCATTTTTGTATGGATATTTTTGTTTATCTAAATACAAACAACTTATGACCTAAAAAGAGGTTTTTTCTATATAAAAAATTTAAATTATTCATTGTTCTGTCAAATGAATATGCTACTCTGGAATTTACGATCGAGTAGATTTTATCACTTGTTATAAATGCTATTAAATTTTCAACTTAAATATCATCAGTTTAGCATTCAATAATTTACTATTTCATGAATCGAAAAACATTTGATAAAAATTAATATTATAAACTGCTATTAGTATTTTAATCTGCCTTTTTATTTCACTGTCTCAAAACAAACAAAGAATAAAATGAACTTGCACTACTTATTCTTTATAAATTTGAATTATTTGAACTAAACTAACTCAAATAATTATTACAATCAATGTCTAGTGCATATTAAAGCAAAATGTGAGCTAGACAGGGGACCCGTAAGAATGAATTCTTAAAATTTTTAAAGGATTGAAAATCGATTTCGCATATTTTAATAATAAATGCCGAATTTCAAAATTAAATTATCACTGTTTTAAGAGAGTCATTTTATTAGTTTAGTGAATCACGTAGCGTTTACTTGTCATAAACTATTAATAAATCCTATATAATTTTTGATTTATAAGTAGTAACCGTTGGATATCGACAGTCGATAACTAAAACCTCTTAATTACATCGATGAATGTTTAGTGACCCATTTATTTAATTATCCTCCTTCAGTAACGATTACACTACACTTAATTGTGCAATTACTATTAAACAATCATTTAATGGATTTTAATCTTTGCTATGCTCTAATTGTTTTAAAATTTTTAAACGTTTATAAATGAAATAAAATAGTAGCAAACATCTTTCAGAAATAGAATAAATTATATTAAATTATTTTTAAGATTTCTAGCAGGAAAATATTGTGGAAATATTAAAACTGTCTACAAAAGTGACTGGATGCGCACTTTCTTATGTAAAAAGTGAAATTAATATTTTAACAGGAATCCACAAATTAAACAAACAAAGGTATAAAATAACGAAAAAGTAATAAACTCGATCTGCAGCGTTTGAAAAAAAATTCTGTTTAAACATAATTACTTTTCTCGTAGACGCGAAATATACAAGTAGAAACAGACGAGTACGAAAAGACACTTTAAATCAAGTTTCTCTAAACTTTTTTAAACAGTAAAGGAATCAAATTTAATACAGCACACGTTATAATTTTTTGTTTAGTTTATACGTTCTCTCTGAATAACTTCAGTTTCGTAAATATGTTTTTTCGTTTTCGCGCATACTTTGAAGACTATAGCGCAGTCGAATCGTACTCGATAGTATAGCACACAACTACCGGATCACACGCACACGCAAATAATAAATGTAATTTTATGTTTCTCCTACTTTATTCTTGCATTTGTTTAAAAAAATATTCCTTCAGGGATATCCTTGATTCAAAAGCTCGTCAGCAATAAACACTCAATAATCATACTTTTCCGTACAAACCTCCATTTACCCAAAGCAGCTTCTCCAAGCGTATCCCATCCACCTCTCGTGCTCACCACTCCGTCGTCCATCCCAGTGCAATATTACAAGAAGCCAGATTCCCAGCTCCCTATCCTCCGCAGCCGACCGCGAAAAATCGCCGTGAGGAAGGATGAACCCGGGGGATCGGAACAGGGGGGGCTGTTCGGGCTCTCGCTCC
The DNA here is from genome assembly GCA_900480045.1 of Eurytoma adleriae. Taxonomy (NCBI): domain Eukaryota; kingdom Metazoa; phylum Arthropoda; class Insecta; order Hymenoptera; family Eurytomidae; genus Eurytoma; species Eurytoma adleriae. The sequence goes on from UXGC01000414.1 coordinate 110,530, forward strand.
ATCGAGCCTCCCGGTGACTAATGGTCCGCGGCTCTCGGCCGGCAACAAAGGATCGCGCGCCGCGGCAATCCATTAGCGTCGCCCCCGGGGCGGGCAGGAGGGACCGCGCTCCGCGGGCCCTCGGGCCCCCCGGCCGCTCGCGCGTCCCCCGCGCGATACACGCGCCAGCCGCCAGGGCGGAAAAGGACGAAAATTGATTTTCCAGGCGCGGTCCCGGCGCCGCGCGCGCGTGTGCGGGCTGCCCCCGCGCGCACGCAGCCCGACCGAGCGAGCGAGCGAGAGAGAGAGAGCCACCCGCGCGCGGCCAGGTTGCATCGATTTTGACCTGGCTCCCCCCCGCGCCCCCTCCCCCGCTTGCGCGCGGCGCTCGAATGTACGTGCATGCACAGCGGGAACATGGCGGATGCAAGCTTCTCTCCCTCGCGCGCTGGAAACGAGGAGTTAAAAACAGAGGGAGAGAGACGGCGGCGGCGGCGGCGGCGGCCACGGCGGCGAGAGATAACGGGAGCTGCATGCGCGGCGCGAGAGGCAGGATGGTCCGGGCGCGGTGGGTGGGGGGTCGGCGCGCGGTGGAGCGGGGAGAGGGGATGATAAAAAGAGAAAGAGAGGGAGCGAGCGAGAGAGCGAGCGAGCGCTCGCCGGGAGTATGTGGGTCGTCAGTTGTTTTGTCGTGCGTCGATGTGTTCCAGTGGCGCGCGCGATGCCGATTGAGGGCTACTCCGGCAGCGGGCGGGAGCTGACGCTTTTTCGCTGGACTAAGAGCCACGGGCCCCGAGCTTGCCGTCCCGGTGCGAGCCTCGCGTTTTGAAACTACCCCCCCGACGACGGCCGAAACTCTTCTTCTTTGTTCCGGGGCACTCGCGAGAGTTTCTTTGCTTTTTTTCCAATTTTTTCTTTCGCTGCGACGGGAGAGAGGTGGCATGTGCACGACGCAGGATCGAGTGGTTCAACGGCCGTCGCTGATGCGCGCATCGATCGAGCGGACCGAGGACTGCCGTGTTGACATCTGAAGCTGTGATATACACTGCTTTTTATTTGTCCGTAAGTAGTTATGAGTACAGGGGATGAGAGTCTCGTACCAGGGATTTGGGAAATTTTTCTGTGATTTTTTTTTTGTACGGGGGTAGGTTGCAATGCAGAGTACGTTTGGGCGAAGGACACGGTGTGGATGCTTCGGAAGGACAGGAGCGGTGGATTGTCATGGGGAATTGGTCGCGAAAAAATTGAGTAAGAGTGAACGCGCGATGATGGGACTGCCAAAATAACTCGGGGATGCATTGCAGCCGTCGGAACAATGATAACTATTGTCTGTACGGATGCAAACTAGTGACACCTTTTTTTTATCATAAACAATCCGGGTCAACATTCTTTAATAAACGAATCGATAGTAAATTTCAATAATCATTAAATTGTCATGATTTCCTAAACTTATATTGAGTGCATGAAACTCCGGTCAATACTTTTTCTCCTGAAAAAATGAACTTGTATCGTGACTCGCGTAAAATTCGGGCCTTTTTATTTAAGCAATTGTCATAAATCATAAAATATTTGTGAATTCAGATAAATGATTATTCATTGCCGCGAAAAGAAACCGCATTTAACTAGCGATAAAGAAAAATCTTTTGACAATGGTTCAAGCTACACGAAACTTATCGCCGAATACATTGCATTTCATAAATTAGCGTTAATACGAACTTTTTTGTGCAACGGGATCAAATTTACAATTTAAATTAATCCAAATCGCGAAACAAAAATATTTCCTCACCTCACAACTACCTCCTTGTACGCGCGAACAATGATAAGCCATTAAACAGTATAATAATTGTCTAACACCGCATCCCTAATTAAACAATTAAACCGCGCATTGCACGATTATTACAGCAGCGAGCGGGCGTGCGAATCGATGATCTATCGGCAAACAAATTCGTCCGCGCACTCGCGCTCTCGAAAGCGAACTCGCGAAAAAGTGTCGGGGCCCGCTTTGCATTAATCTGCCGCGCACGAACGACACTTTTGCTCGTTTCGCGCATAAAATATGTAGCGAGCAAGTTTTCATAACAATGAGCCTGATTCTGTAACCGCTCGCCCGCAGGCGCAGCGCGCGGCTGTCCTTCCAGGCCCGCCGGGCTCGTCCGAGAATTTAATAAAACGACTTTCGCAACAATTTTTACCTTGTTACGCACAAAAATGCAAATCTTGCGGCCGAGCGCGCCTCGAGAGGCCCGATAAACATTTTTCAACCTTCCTCCTTTTTTTTCTGCTTTCGCGCTGCATCGATTGTGCTCGGCGATAATTTTTGACGAGTCGCGGGGAATGTACTTGTTCGACTGCTCGTTGCATCAGGATTCAGCAATGAGCGTAATTATTGTAACAGTCGAAAAAGTGAGCGCGGTGGGTCTGCGCGTATCGAGAATTTTATTTCTCTTGTATTAGTTCTACAGTCGTTTCATTGAAAATGAAATTGAACGAAAAAAAAATTTCTACTGCGGTCGATTGCATTTTTGCTTATGTCCTTATTTTCTTCCGCAGAAGAAGATTCAAATCCAAAATAACAAAATATAAAATACATCAGTGTGTGTTTTAATTTATTGATTTCTAAGTTTTATATATAATTCTATTTTACTATTCTCTTATAACAAGTGCACAACACAAGTAGAATTACGGATCTTTTATAACACGACTTTTTGAGTTGTCTTACCATACCTGGATGTATCTACTTAAAACGAAATCTAACTATCGTAATTGTAATTAGTGTCCAATTATATTTTAATCTTATTTCTTGCAATTATTTGATTAATTTTCAACATTTTATCTGCAGTAAAAATTTCGAAACGAACATTTTGAAAGTCCCAAGTTTTGGACTTGCCCGAATATTGATTTTTGAATTCCGGGTCATGAGAGTGAGACGTTCCACTGTATAGTAACATTTTTATACAAAAAATGTTCGTAACTTACAATGATAAAATTATTTGAAGATGTTTTAACATCTTTATTTTATTTATTTTATTGAAACAAAGAAATATTTAAAAATTAATTGAAAAAGTATAGTTTTTTATTGTTTTGTTAATTTTGTTGCTTTTAAGTAATACAAAAACACTTCGCGATACATTCGAGCTATTTAAGTAGTAGTATTGGTTTTATTTAAATAATTATATAATTATATTATTTTGTTTTAATGATAAATAATAAAATCAAACAGTAAGGATATTTATTCTATTATAAGAACTAATGGTTATAAATCATCCTTGATTTTTATCGTTTTCAGTTTGATTCCTTATATTAAATTATAAATTTAATATTGCAAACTATCTTAATTTGTTGAAGCAAATCAATCGTTCGATGACCCGTCAGATTCTTATTTGATGCAATACTATTTTTGAAATAGCCGACCGACGGCATCTACCAATGAATTTATGACCTCCTGACTTAATTAAAAAAAGTGTCAACTGAAATAGATTTGTTTAAATTGAACGACGGGAAATATTCGATTTTCTAATCGAAACAATCATTGTGCGACTAAAACCGTGCGAAATGCAAATGACAAACATTAAGTTACTCCACGTGTCCGCAAATGAGATTCAATGACTAATAGCTCGCCCTTGAAAGCGGCTTTCTTAGAAAGCGAAAGCCGCACGTGCGCGGTCCCCTGTCCACCGATCCCCGCTTTCGAATATTAAAAAATAAACCCGGCTTATTATCTGTCACCGTCGAAATCCGCATTTTCCAAGGTGACGATAGCCCCGAATTAAAAAAGAAAGACCCCGATCAAATCCATTTCCATTTCTCCCCTCTCAGGCGTCCTCTTCTCCACTCGCCAGCTGTCGCGAAGTCCGCGGGACACGCGCCGAACTTCGTCCTCCGAAGCAGCAGCGGGAAAGTTAAGCGAGGTTAGCGTCTTCTCGGAAGGTCGATCCTCCTCTCCGTCTCTCTTTCCCTCGATAAACTTTGCGCGATCGGCCGTTCGTCTTCTTACCCCCACTCCCCCGTCCCAGACTCCCCCCACTCGCGGCGCGTCCGTTTTCCGCGGCGGCGGCGCGCTTAAACTTTGTTCCGAAGTTTCGCGGCGCTGTTCTCAAGGTCGCCGCGGCGCGCACAGTAGGTCGCCGCCGCGAGAGAGACGGCGACTTCGCCTCATAAATCTCGATCTCCTCCCGCGCGCGCGAGAGGAAGAGAGTAAGGGGGAACTCCGCGGCGGCGCCGCCGCTCGCTCTTTCCTCCCTACCCGGAAACCGTTTTAATTCCCCCGCCGCGAGGGAACTTCGCCGTCTGCGCGCACTGGTGTACGCCTGCGTGTGTGTGTGTGTGCAGGAGAGATCCTCCCGCGGCCGCTGCGCCGAGCGATAAATAATTGCCGAGACGAGTTTTTGCCCCGGTCGACACACCACCCCGGCGACGCGTACTTTTACTTTTCAGGGGAGGGAGCGCCGATAGCGGAATGGATGTACTCGCGGCCGAGGGATACTCGCTCTAGTTACGCTGCGCGAAGATTAAAAAGTGTGATTGGTAAACACCGATATCGCCGAGTGTACGTCTTTCTTTTTAATAACATCTTAACGGTTTACTTGGTACACTGAAAATTGAAATGAACATTTCGCGTTTCGAGTGCATGCGTAATGTTGAATAGTGGAAAAATACTGTATCGGCGGAATTATATATTTTAAATAAGAATTGCTGGTTACAAAGTAGAATAGACTTTACAGCTTGAGGCGAAGGTCAACTGGAATCAGTAAACAGATTCAATACTAATTGTAAATTCAAATACTTTGACTTCGGCAATCTATAGAAATCGCATGAATTACGCACAAAGTCTCGGAATCACCACTTGTAGAATTGAAGTATGAAGAATATTCATTAATAAATGAAAATGAGAAGTTGAAGATTAAATTGTTGTATCTTTCACTTTTTAAGATTAACCATAATTTGAGTACAGCCGTCAAAGAAAATAAAATGACGGTTGTCGAAACGAATTAGTCGTAAATCGCGAATGTAAGTAGATAAGTAACGGGTATAGTCAGACGTGACAGGCCTAGAATTTCAAGCGATATGAACATCCCTGCCGCAAATATAACTTTTAAAATATTACAGTCCTTGTCACTATTATTCATTTTGTGAACTACTAATTCAAAATGATAAAAAAATTGTTATTTGTTTAAGCTATAATACAAGTAGACATATTCGGCGCAATATGCATGTAAAGTATACTACTTACAAGCGTCCGTTCAGTATATCGCGTGGAAAATGATCGTCATTTATTGTCGACCATTTAAAAGCAATAAGTATAAATGAGCTTTGATTGATTTTGCCTCTCTTTTTGATTTTCAGGGAAGTGTCTACACCTGAGCGGCCTGACGCCAGAGCCGCTAACAGCCGACGATGACTACAAACTATTGCGCCTGGGCATCGGTTTCACGAATATGGTGGCGCGAGCTACCAAAGGCAGCGCCGACCTCACCCGAAAAGAAATCAAAGAAGGTAAGTCAAAAGTTTGTATCTAATGTAAAAAAAATGTTACCCCAACAGTAAAAAATTACGTCGAGAAAAATAGTTTACTAAAAATTACAATAGTTTCTTGTAAAAATGACAAGAGTTATGGTAAACTTTCTTAGATTTCTAGTAAATTTCAAAATAAACTTTAGTAATTTTTGCAAGAAACTTGCAATTTTTCTAACAAGGACACTCTGTCAGAACTTTATAATAGACTATTGTAATTTTTAGTAGAACTTTTTTCTCCATGTATAAACAATCTTAATTATTATAAAAACTTCATGACTTATTATAAACACAAATTAATATCGGGAATTGCTCGATTAGGAAAAAACGTAGACACTTTGTTCTATAGATCAATAGATTGGACTTAAAGCTCTATTGATCTTGGGCCTTTGAATTATTGCTCGAGGTAGGGACAGTATAGACGATAATGGCAAAACACTCACCTTATACATTTGCCTTGCTACAACTGTAAATAATTTATGCGATGGTTTATATTAAATTTAAAAATCGGAGGAAAGAAAGTTAATCAGTTAGGCAGAGATAATTCGGTAAAATGAATCACAATACTTTCATGCTTTACGCATATGCGAAAACTTTTATCATCCTCGCGTACGCGATGATGATAAATGTTCGTCATGTTCCTAGCATGATAAGGAGGAAAAAAATAACGGGATGAGGTGAATAATAATATCGCAGTTGAATCAGTATATATAGTCATAACATAATTAACGGACGACAACAAGGAATATTGAATCACGCGATAAAAACGGTAGTTGAACTCTGAGAAATCCATTCCGTTCAAAAAATTAATTACTGTCATACTAATTCTCAAAGGGCTATCAATTGTACGTGAAATGTGAAAAAAAAGTTTTTTACATATATCATTTTATCCCACGGTAGACATTTAATGGGTGTACGCATGTTATTCAAATTTTTCGTGTTTTACAAAACATCATATTTACATTCATTTAGTAATTGAGAATCCCACTATACGAAAAGGGGATGCAATGAAATTTCAGCGATTAAGAAAATGAATAGTAAACTTTTTTAATTCGATCTAAGTTTAATTTTCAATATGAATTTCCACACAGTATTTCATTGGGCATTTTTGGTCTACAAATTTGAATAAATAATCACCAAAAATTTATTACAACCCCTTTTCGTTGCTGTGCCCTCAATTGTTTGTTAATTTCCTCTAGCAATTTTTCCCTTATCACAGTATACCCAATGTAGATAGTAACGAACACTTCTGAATTTCATAGTCGTTACTGATTCGCCCTCTCCTTAAAAATAAACGAATAAATAAATAAATAAACAAGAAAAAGAAAAAAGAATTCACACCAACATTCGCGACCCTATCAAAACAGTATAAACGAGAATGCCAACAATCCGCGAAGCAGGCGCTCTCCTCGTAATCGCGGCAATAGATTTCTCTCGAGGCATTAAAAGTCCTCGCGAGCGCGCGCGGGGCTCCTTTAGCGGGGGAGGGACAGCGGCGAGGGGGCGGAGAGGGGAATCCCCCCGCTTGGAGGTGTGCGCGCGCGCCGCATGCCGGGGATTCCCAATTTAATCGTTGCACCGGCGGCGGCGGCGCAAACTTCTCGGCAGAAAGTTTCGCGAGCCTCTTCCCTTTCGCGATATATACGCGCGCCGCCGCCGCCTCCACGTGATTCGCGCGGCGGCCGGCCGTGAGCCAGCCGGTGGGAGGCCGATCCGCCGAGGAAACAACAGGTGCCCTCCCACCGAGCGCCGAAGACGCGAGCCGACAACGTCGCCGCTCGCGACGTCGCGCTTTTTATCTTCGCCGCTTTTTTACCCGCTCCGCACACCCCGACTGGACGCTACGTCGACTTTTTGCTGTGTGCCGTGATAGGGGCAGAAGAAGAGGTGTTCTTTTTTTGTTTCTTTCTTTTTTGTTTTATCGATTGTTTTGAGACATACGATAAAATATTAGAGGTTTTAGATCAAGTTTAGCGAGAGTGAGAAGGGAAAAGTGTTCGATTTTATTTAAGTTTCCGTTGCATATAATTTTTGTCTAATCATTTTAAAAGGAAAAAAAAATCGAATGATCACGTTGAGCAAAGTAATATTGCTCCCATCGTTCAACGTTCCGTGAGGCGGTCTGTAGTATTGACAGA
>UXGC01000415.1:0-25039 GCA_900480045.1 Eurytoma adleriae
CCGGCTAAAAACAGCCTGGGCTCTCTCGCGCGCCAGTAGTCGAGCTTGACGAGCGTAGCGACTTTGCAGCCGTGCCTAAACATTTACCCGGGGAAAACTGCTTCACCTACGCCGAGGCAGAACTCGGTTAACCCTTCGCTATTTCATTAAATTAGGTAGGCGGGCTGCCGCTGCCATCCAGTCGACTGGCGCAACTCACCCCCCGCCCACGCACACCTATACGCGCAGTTTCCGAAGTCTCGTCGAGGTCGGCGTCAAAAACCGCCGCCCCGGCCTACGCCTCTTTCTCGCGGGAACTTTCGCTTTTACCGTCATTTTATAATTCATGACGTCGTCGTAGGCGACGCCGAGGCACTGCTTGCCGCCGGAAAATAGAGAAAGAGGCGCGCGCGCGCGCGACACTCGTTTTCTCGGGGTTGGCCTAAAGGGAAAAGCAGCTAAATCATGCATCTCATCGAAAGAAGACTGACGGAGCGGCGTCACGCTGCTGTTTATCATTTCCTTCGAGATAGGGCATTATTTAAGAGGCTTTATGTGACCTCGAGTTTGAAGCTCTATTTGTTTTTCGCATTTCGAATTAGCGCGGCGCACCGCGAAGCGGGTGCTTTTAGTTAGCTAGTTTTGTCGAGGCAACATTGTTGTTTTTGGATTTTTGTTGGATATGCATTGTTGTTCTTTGAAAGCTTTCCCGAGTTTTATTATTTCTTAATGTATACATTAATTAATTAAAAAACGTTAATCAAATCAAAGTAGTGGAAATACTCAATTCTCGAAAATTAATCCATTATAATCAGAGAGACCATAGTTTAATTTAACGAAGTCTGCGATTAAGAGCTTATTTAAGAGTCCATACAATTTACCGAGCCAATGACGAAAGGGTTAATCTTTGAGAGAGAAAGAGCGAACGGGAGAAAGCGCCGTGGAACTCCGTTCAATACGGTCATGAACTTGTCGTATAGTCCCCTCACTCCCTTCGCTTTCTCTCTCCCTCTCTTTATCTCCGTGCGCAGATTTTAATATAAATTATAATCTTATGCCGTTTCTTAATACCTTTCTCTCTCTCTCCCTCTCGCTCTCCTCCTTCGTCGTTCCTTTACCCCGACCCCCCGAACGAGCTTCGTCTGCATGGGAGCCCCTAAAACGACGCAGTCATTATTAGGGAATTCTCATTATACAATCAATCATTTTGGGCGAGATCGCGCGGCACGGCCTCTAATTTCTTACATCAATTAATGTCGCGAGGACGACGACGCTGATGCAGCGTTGGCTCGTCGAGGGACGGCGAATCCATTGATGGTTTTTTTTTTCTTACCGAGGGGTGTACCGGTTGTTCTTCCCCGCATACCTCAAATTCTTCGGATGGGAGTTAAAGATTTTTTAAAGACGTCGTAACGCCTTCGGTAATTTAAAGGAAGAGTTTTTTTCAAAGAGTATTCAAATAACTTTGTTTATTTAGATTTTGATTGTTAAAATTCTTTTCCCAATCTATGGACTTCTAGAGTAAAATATAATACTATATTTGTTATATTTGTGTCAGGACGATATTCCAAAAATCGAGTCTTCATTTTTATTCTTCGCAGCTTCAGTAAATGTCGGCAACTTTAGTAGAAGTATTAACCGCAGCCGTTAAGCCAGCGGCGGATTTCTTCCCCGTTATTTTTGTTATTCTTCTTTTGCCTCTTTTTTTCTCCATACGTTTTATGAATTCAAATTTTTTTCTTGGTGCCAGTTGATCCCTCGTCGTTATTTATCACAAGAAAGTAGTCCTTGTTCAATTTAAACATATATCAAATTTTAATTGTTAAAAAATCAATAATCAAATTGTTTATTGAATAAATTATGAATTTTGTATACTTAAATTAAGCTCACCCTCTACGTAAAAGCCTTAAAGTCTGTCAAAGGCTCAAAATAAACGCTAGTACCACTTATAGAAACTTCCAATTCGTCCACGTAATGCAGCTCGTCACAATCAGCTTTCGCTCGCGTCGTCAACTAGTGACCGCAACTCACTCGCGCCGAATAAATTCATCAGCCGGCAAAAGTCATCGGCGCATTAAAAGTCCCGCGTGCAGCGAACTTTCGCCACCGTTTCAGAAGCGCGAGGCGCGCCAAACGAGGTCGAATCAAACTTGACCGATAAAAAAAAAAGAATCGAGGAGGGGTGAAGGAACCAGGGTGAAAAAAGGAACTAAGTTCATTGCGAGAGATCCAAGAACAATTTGCGAAAGAGTTTCGCGTCCGCGGGACGGGAAGTTGCGTCCGGGGCGAGGGGACGAACGGCCAAACTTCAGACTTTGAACTTTGTCGCTTGACTGACCCCCTCTCGCTCCGCGCGTTTTATTTCATTCCGCCGGCTATTAACATACTTCGAGCCGGGGCGAATTTTTCCCCTAGTTTTCCGCGGCGACGCCGTCTCCCCCCTCCAGGGGGGGTGCGACCTTCGCCACGGGAGTCTCGAAGGTCGCGGCCACGCGAACTAGCTCGCGCGCGCGCGAGTTTGCATAATTGCGCGTTACGCGCGCGCGCGCGAATCGAACTCCGGCGCGAACTTTTGGAACGCGCGAAAGTGAGAACGCCCGAGCGAGCGAGCAAGCGCCAAGAAGCGAGAGCCGTCGCCAAAGGGGAAAGTGATTTGTTATACCGTGAGTTACGAAGCTGAACTCCGCCGCCGCTGTCCCACAAAACTTGTGTCCAGGTAATTTCACGATAGATTAAGGCCGGGAGATAGCGCGGGAGAGCGAGTGTTCCAGTTACGGAAGAAGAAGAAGAAGTTCCGGGATGACGGGGGGAGGGGGCGATGTTTCGGCTGCGCCGTTCAGGAATACTGATGACGGGGAAAATGAAGCGGCGCTGGGAATTAGCGCTGAAGCTGCTCGAACTTTTCTATCAAGACGCTTACGCGAGGCTTTCGGCCTTTAAAATTTTATATTTTTTTTAACTCGGGTCATTTTGTTTCTTTCCTTTTAAAAATTTTTATCGTTAATTTTATTTATCAACTATTTTACGTCGTCGATTTATAACTTAGGTATCTTTGAAGTATCTAAAGTTGAGTTTGGAAAATTTCACTAAATATTAGTGAGAACAATTGTACTAATCACTGTTTAATACAGAGCCACTTTCGCTTATTTAGTAGATTAATACTAATCACATTTTAGAAGGAAAACGCTAAAAATAATAAAATATGATTTTTTACTGAGTCGATTAACAGCATTTTTTTTGTATACTACGGGTACTTCTTTCGCATTATATGTAATATAAAAACGATGGATCTAAGGAAGATCCCCGAACATACCTACGTCGGAAACTTTGTGGAAAATTATAGGGAAAAAACAATCATCGACAGGCGGTACAGAGCGTCGCAGCCTGAAAAAGAGACCCTGCGATGACGAGAGAAATGACACGCAAAGGGCCAAAACAAAATACGCGACACCGTGGCAAGGGAAAGGGGGGGAGGGGGTTGGAGGAGAGAAAACTCGCAACTTTTCCGCCATCCCCATCTCCGGGCTTCGCTCATTTCTCTCCTTTTTTCGATCTCTCGAAACTTTTTTTATCTCCGCCGCCGCCTCCCGCCCGCCTACAACCCTCTCATCTCTGGACGAGAGGAGCGCGAGCGGCGGGCCGCGCGAGCACTTATATCTATTTCTGCGCTGCGCGGACTCGCGCCCCCGGGGGGTGGGGAGGAAACGTCTCCGCCCTCTGCGCGAGGGTGGAGGAGAGGGGGGACGGGCGCTTGCGCCTCGCCGTCCAGTAGTCACAGACCGAGCAGGACAGACAGCGCCAGGATTTTGCTGTTTCGCCGCCGGGTTAATGGAGCGAAAGCGAGACGGAGGCACGCGGCGAGAGGGAGAGAGAGAGACGGCGACGGTGGCGACGGTGGAGGGGATGCGCGGAGGCGCGATGCGCTAGCCGTGGCACTCCTCGCCGAGGACTCGAGGCGAGAGGATGCGGCGCGCTGCTGCGACGCTCGCTGAATGCCTGCGTAGTTTCGATTTGTGTTATTTCTAACTTTTTGAAAAATGTTGAAAGATCGAAAATTATTACAATTAACCGTCTCGAGGTACAACATTTTTTCTACTAGATATGCGATTTAAACTGTAATTAACTCTCTTTTTCATGCAAATACTTACATGTTTACTTTGAAATATCTTCTATTTGTTAGTTAAATCTAAAATTAATGACTGAATTCAATTGTTGATGAGAATTACCACGAAATGAGTGGTTGTACGTTAATCAATGTATAATAAAAAGTAAAAGAGCAGTGCTCTTAAATTGAACTTTTATCTGCAAGTAATAATCAAACTTGCAAAACTGCTATTAACATGGTAATAACAATAGTTCGTAACGACTTTTATCTATCTTTAATGTGTTAATTCTATCGCTGGAAAGCGTTAATTCGTGGTCAATCATCGAATTATCGAATAATCTCTGCAGTTGTTTATTGCGTCGTTCGAGGGCGAAATTTTTCGTACGAGAGCAGCTATAGTGGAAATCGATTGGAAATGAAATAACTCGAGGCCTCAATAACGGCGCGAGTTGGGAAACGAGCGGGTGATCGGTTGCGCGGTGGAAAAAAGGGGCCAGCAGCGCGGGAGCGCAGGCGGCAATTAGTGCGTGAAACGTTCAGTTAGCAAATATTAAAAGGCTATTCTGTATTTCAATTTCGCGCTGCGTTCGTTCGCGCGAGTTTCAATTGCGTCGTAATATCGTTATTGTACCTAGAAAGCGATATGAGATTTTTTCTCTGTTTCGTTTTATTAATGCGATTTTGTATTCGAAAATTATAATTGCGTAATAAAGTAAAATTTTAAAACAAAAACTTTAAAGCTCCAGTTTATCGACGAATTGTGAAATAGATTTAATCAAAGATATGAAGAAGATTAGTTTACTTTTTAGTAACTTTTAATTTTTAGAATAAGTCTTTTAAACGAAGTGTATTAATACTAAGTGATTTGCATAGAAATGAATTTCCAACAATGTTATATATTCATTTAAAAATCAAGTTTAAATAATGTAATTTTGAATCATTAAGCCAATAGTTTACTGTGCTTACCGAGAATTAATTCTCAAATTACATTCAGCTATTTAATTTGTAGTAACTATGCTTAGAGCAAAATTCAACATTGTTAATATTCAATTCATTATTCATATTTTGTTTACATTGCTTTTAGCTATACCAGCAAACAGACTACGCTAAATTATTACCAAGCGTATTTATACGTTGCTCGTGCTCCGATACCTTCCTAGTGTACTCACCGACATGTGCCTCGTACCAGTTCGAAAAAAATGTTCGGCAAAGGTACAAAGACAGGGCTAGGACAGCAAGAATGCCTGCAACGCATCGAAATTAATTGAATGCAACGAGCCCGGGAGCGTCAGGCGTGGTCGTGGAAAATAGCTCGGCAAAGTTGGCCGGTCGACGCGCTCCTCGAGAGCACTTTTAATCAGGTTCCACTGGGCGCTCGCGCGCGCACACAGCCTCCCCGGAAAGGCTAATTTCGGCCCGAGGTAATTAGGCCAGCTGCTTTGAGTATGCAACGTGAATTTCGAAAATCTCGCGTACCTCCTCGCCGACAGCTTTTTCCTTTGAACGCGAGCGAATCCCCCGATCGCCGCGACGCGCACTTTCGATGGCGAATTAGCCGGCGAGCGCGCGCGCGGCTGCTGGCCGTTCGATGCGCGACACACGGCTCGCCGACTGGCTAATTTATGACTTCGTAGCAAATTTTCGCAGGAAATACATCAAAGTCCAGGTAACGGTCAATGTGTACCGCGAGAGCTTTTACCTCCCCCCGCTCTCTCTCTCTATCTGTCCGTGCAGCGCGTCTCCTTCTCTTTCTCCCTTCGCCGATGTTAAAGGCAACCACGGGCTGCCGGCGCGTAGCCGGTCGCTAACTACGTTAAAAGTTTTAATATTAGTTTAGTCGACGGCCATGGTAGATTGAGACGTAATTTCAGGTAATACCTCGCTCGAGCTCGCCCGAGCTACTTCCCGGTGCACGCGCGCGCGCGCCCGGCTAATACGCGGAGGGCAAGCGCGGCCTCCTCCACAAAGGGGACTCTTCCCGGAGAAAAGAGCGCGGGACGAGGCCCTTAATCTGCATTAAACTCGGCGCGAGCTCGGCCGAGCTTCGAGGAGGGACCTTGGACGCCGCTGCATTTGTAAGTCATCCGCGCGCGGGGGCCGCGCCCTCGAACCAATCGAGGAAGCCGATGCCGAGCGTTCAATCTGCGACGCGCCATCGTTGAATGCGATTTGCGACGAGTGCGAGGTACACGCTCGCGCAATTAATGCTGCCATTCATTGCTTATGTAAAATGTCCCGCGATCTCTACTCAAGGCAGAAATCGCTTACTAACTTTATTCATCTTGATGAGCGTGAAAGGTGAATAAAGGAAAATTTACTATAAATACTTGGTTGTGGAGGTCAGGCTTGAAAGATGATAAAAAATAGTATAAATTTTCAAAAAACGAAGATAATTTTTATTGTAAAAATAACCATAATTAGGCAAAATGTGCTATAAACATTGTGACTGTTTCAAGGATTATAATAATTTTTCTCGCGTTTTCAGTACGCACTCCACCTCAAATAAGTCATATATTCATTTTTCTTGAAAAATGTTGCCCTTTTGCAGAGAATTATTTTAAAAAAAGCATTCAATCTCAATTTTGAAATGGAATTATTGTAAATTTCAATTGTCTTCCTTGTATTGCTAATAAAACATTAAGTAGTAGCGGGCGTCTGACTAGTTTCGGGTGTTACTACTGCGCGGATCTACACTTGAAACTCGCGAGCATCCGCATCGAGCAGCGTGAATAAAATTGTTAGAAATAAAATAGGATTCCTCCTTGGAGAGAAAAACACGAGCGTGACGCTGGAAAAGGCAAGATTTGCGTCATAACTCGGCTCCGACTCCTCCCATAAAAATCATCTCCGCTATCGATCGGCCGGCGGAAAACAATTCCGCCGCGCGGTCCTCGCGCTAGCAGCAGCAGCAGCAGCGTACGGGCGTGTCGATTCCAAAATAAGGTGGCAACGGGAGCTCGCGCTGCGCGATCGTAAGCAAGTCCCGGCGCGGCACGCCGCGAAAAACAAGAGGTGGAAAATAGCGCCGGCTCCGTTAAAGCAAATAACTCCGCGCGCGCAACCTATATAGCCCGTTTTTCTCGGCAAAAGCTCGTCTTCTCTACGGCTCCGACGGAAACCGTACATACCCCCGTCTCCCTCTCCCTCTCTCTCCTTTTTTCTCTCGGTGCTTTCTCGTCGTTCGCCTCCGCCTCGGCTCGTGAGTCGATGCGTAGTAGAGCCCCGCACCCACACAGCCGAGAAAAGTTTTATACTCACTAATACAGGCGCGCGCACTCTCGCCTCCTCTAATCCAACTCTACGGTCGTGAGCGCGCGTACGTGTGGGTGGGTGACGTCTATCCAGGAGCGAGCACACGTACGAGGATCCGCTCTTGTGAGAGAGAGAGAGCTCGGCCGAGCCTCTCCCGGGTGCTGCTGCTGGCTTCCGCAGCGGCGTCCTCTATATCCGACGTCGCCGACCCCGCGAGCAACGGCCACCGCCACTTTCTCGCTGGCGTGACGTGGCGCCGCTGCTACTGCGTTCGTCCTTTTCTTTCGTCGAGTGTTGAACGAGCGCATCGGACGTTTCGAGGACCGCAGTCACGAGTCGCCCGGTCCCGGGTTACCCGCGGAGCGATCGCTTTTCGAACGGCGGCGTCCCGCCTCGGGGCCCCTCTCCGCCTCCTGTTTCCACCCTCCCCCGCAGCCCCGTGCGACCAGGGATTTCCTCCTTTTTCGGGCATTCGGTTTTACGATTATTGCGCGGAGGGGTCGAAGGTTAGGCGCGCGCGGAGCCAGTCTTCTTGGGGTTTCTCGGTTACCGGAGGGGGCGAGGCGAAGGTGCGCCGTGGCAAGGGTTGAGATTCCGCGGGAGATGGAGCGTATTGCCGATAATGCACGGATTTGTTTTTATTCGAGCCCCGGAGGATGAATGGTTATTGCGCTGCGCAGTGCGGCTTATTGCGCGATGAAGTGGAGTGGATGGGGATAAAGTAAAATAGAACTGGTTTAGGTGAAGCTGCGGAGCTTTGTTATGATTTGAAGAGTTACCCATTTTCTTTATTCGAGCTGCTGATTAGTTCGACGATATAAGGGAATAAATTAATAGGACTTGTTGCAGTGAACTTTAGGAGCGTAAAAATATGTTTTCTTTTAACAGAATTTATGTTATGTGAGTGTATATCTATAAATAGAGAAATTTACAATAGAATCACGAAATTTGTTTTCTTTAATATTTATGACCCTCATTACGATTGAAAATCATTTTTATTACCGTTACGTAAGAATAAATTATAATTCTACTCTAACTTTTGAACTTTACAATCAATCTTTTTGTCGTTTACTTTTTTATTGGCTTATTAATGCTCTTACATTGTATACTGAACCTTTTTAATATAATTAAATTAAATACTTAAATTACAGTATTATTACGAGTTTTTGCGTTGTTAATATGCGTGTGTCAATAATAATTTATCTGTAAATAATGATTCTGGTACATCTTATTTTCATGCAGAATCATATCCAAAGTTTGTTATGAATTATCTCATTGATGAAGTTGTGATTCCATTGATGGTGGTGGCGTTCGAATGCGGGATTCGATTTTTATCCAAGATTTCAAGGTGAGGGTTCCGTACTAACCAACTTATCTGCCTGCATCTTGCCAAAGAGCAGTAGAAGTGAAACTGGGTGTTAGTCGGAACTTTGTTCTTGTTCTTATTGTTGCGAGGAACTTTGGAATTTCTCCCACTCCTGTACTTTCCTATACGTCCCTCTCGCTCTCTCTTTTTCTTGTGCCATTGAACAAACTAGTCACTTCTTTCTTCTTACACCTCGACTGCGAGTTTCATATTTATGTGCAGTTACCAAGGTTAACATTCAATTTCTCATTTTTTTCCCTTTCGCCTCCTAACTGAATCGTTACGTAACTGTGTGTTTTGCCAGCGAGTGTTTTCGCAGCTGGCAAACTTTGTTCCGTCGGTCGAGTAAAAACCGCGGCGAAATTTACTAAAATAATCTATGAAAAATGCACTGCTAAATCGACACACTAGAAAAGTTTCCAAAACATCGAATTCATAAACAAAAAAAAATCCGGCTCCAAACGATTCGAGCTCAGTCTGTTGATTTCCCCCGGAAACTAACTTGCTCACATTGAACTTCCCGAGTCGCTGACCCGTAAACGGCGACTTTTTAATTTCAATCGCCCCGTACTCCCGGAAGGCCCGAACTCCGGCTCCTCGACCCCCGTCCGCGCGCGCAAGAACTCGCTCGAATTAGCACTTTCGCCGGTCGATTCCGCGAATTAGCGGATCTCCCGGCCGCGCGAAGTTATGAGGCGGCGCGAGGGAGACAAACGCGGCCCGACGGCAGACGAGGAGGAGATAAGTAGAAAACAAGAAGCCGCGGCGCGCGCGAGAGGGATGGCGTCGTCGAGCGCGAGCGGAGGTGGTGCAACTTCGCGGCCGGGCGGGAGAGCGAGAGCGAGTTCGGTAGGGGGATTGTTACCCGAAGTTTAAACTTGCTTGTCGACTGCCGTTAACAAGGTTTGCCATGGGGCCGCGTTCAGTAGCGCCCGGGCGGTCCTCCCGGGGTGTGTGCCTGCATCGCGCACCGCGTCCGCACGCTTATCCAAGCCCCGGCTGCTCGCGCGAACGCCTGCCCCGCTGAGATCCGACCGGGAGACACGCCGGCGAGCGTCGACCGAGCGCTCCGCGCGCGACGGCCGTCGGATCGCGACTCTGGAGTCTGCGCTTTGCACTACGCTGCTACCGTTCAAACTCCAAGCGACGAGTTTTTCTAAGTGACGGTGACGTTTTTCTTTGTCTCGAGAGTATTGGTGCATAAGTGAGATGACGGTGTTTATCAGGGTGATATTTGTGTTGTGATCTGCCAGTGTTCATTCCGAACTGGTATCAAAAATATACAATTCTCTTGACTGGATTTTGCTGTGAGTGACTGACAGCTGAAACCTTCTCTGCTGTGGTAAAATTTGAAAAAATACTTTACTTTATTCAGATAACAAAAGTGGAAGTAAATACTGTGACTATGAAGTAAATGTGAACTTCCTTCAAAAGAAGACCCGTTAGAAGATTCAACTAGTAAGTAAGTACTTTTGACGATGTTCTTGAAGAAATTGTGACAGAGGATAAATGAGATTTGAAAAAATTTTGTTAAATTCTTTTAAATAATATATCATTTGGAAAATAGCTACGACTATATTCAGTTTAATAAGTCAGAAACCGATTTTTTAAAATTAATTTATTACTAAAAGTAACAAACTTACACGTAGCACTTCTCGCTATAAGGTCATACATTTCAACATGTAAATTCTCGGCGCAGTCCTCTGATTTACAAACGCGTCGACGCAATTCTCGGCGTAGGAACGCATCAAACTTAGATTCGGCGAATTACGCGAACGTCGCTATGGCTAATTCGAAGTCGAGACTCCGTCCAAGTTGCCCCGTACGTCGCCGCTCATTCCATTAACACGTAGGAACCGCGGCGATCTCGGCTGCCTCCCCTACCCCGGACTTTCTTTCGCGAGCCGGTAATTAGATCCTTCCGTGAGCTCGTCAGGCGCGCATTCGTGATCGCGAATTTCCCCGCAATTTTTCTTGCCGGCGGTGCGCACTCGCGTCGTGCAGTTAATTACCGGCGTTTGACGTTCACATGTACGCCGCGACCGTGGGTCCGAGTCGAGGTAAAATCGGATGCCATGACTCATTGGAAAAAAAGAAGGAGGAAAGGAGGGTGCGAGACGCTTTTAACGAGAAGTCTAATTTGGCCGCTTCGCTCGAAAATGAACGAGCTGGGGTCGCGGCGTAATGGTTATCGTGATTTCGCTGCGTTTTCTGGAATGCCGCCTCGCGAGTTCTGTGATCCACGGTTATTTCCCTTTAATTCATTCGTAGGGATCACGACTGCTTCGCTTTGTCCGAGTAATTGATCGATGCATTATTTTGATTAACGCAACGGCACATTCTTGTCGATGCGAATGTATCGCCGACGATCGGGATGGTCCGCGAGTAATTTTGCAAAAGTTTTGATTGCCGACGGTGTATCCGAAATAGCGCGGGAGAAAAATCATCAAACTTACACAAAATAGAGCCGGCGGCTCGATTGCACGATCGCGGGAGTAATGAAGATTCGATCGGCGCGAGAAGGCCGACCCTCACCCCAACCTATAAAATCGCGCAAAGTCACGCATGCACACGGCGCGCCCCGGTGCAAAACAGCAACATACCCCCGGCAAATCCGAAGGTCGACGCTTCAGCCGAGTCCGTAAGAAAGGCCGCCGTCGAAGTCGGGGCCGCGGGGCGATGGCGTGATCCAATTTGTCGAAGAATGCGTTCCATCGCGGGGCAATTAATACGACGCGAAGGCATGCACCCGTCAATGCCCCGCTTCATTAGGCGCCGTAGCCAGCGGAAGGGTTGCAATTTTTCCTTCACGGCTGTCTAAAAGATTCGTGGGACTTTTTTGATTAAGTGCAGGCGATGTTGAGGGCTGGCTCGGAAGCTTTCGCGCTGCTCGCCAAATTTTCAATAAAGGAGCAAAATTGGACGTTCAATTTGAATGCAATTCCATCTTGTATTATTTATTGCACATTAAATCCTACAGTAACAATATTTTGATAAAAATAAGAATTTGTATGAAATACTGTAGATACTTTTTACGTAATAGATAAAATTGTACGATTAATATTTCGCAATTTTCAACGTGGAGCTTTTCTGCACGTGGATAGCTTGAGCATAAAATTGAGTTTTTCCTCCACGAAGCAGCCATTTCTTGGAAGCAGCCAGCGGAGCCTGCAGCGCATACACGTTCAGCCAGTAGCATGCCCTCGAAACGTGCACCGGGCGTAAAAGTCGCAACTCTCGCGTAACCCAGAGGCAGCTACCGCTCGCGCTCCCGCGTAACTCCCCCCGTTACGTAATTGCAAATCGACAGGCGGCCAGCGCGCTGCAAAAGCCGAAGAATCGAGCCCTCGGCTCTGCGGGAAAATTCCACAGCGCGTCTCTCTCTCTCTCCCTGGGAAAATACAGCCTGGGTAAAGGGCGAGCCAGCTCTCCCCCTCCCCGCTCGCCGCTCTCCTCTCTCTCGCTCCTGGCTGCTGCGGAAAATCGACGAAGACGACGCATTCAGCCTCCAGGAGGAGATCCCGGACCACCTCCGCTGGTCCCTCGCCGAGAGGAGGGTAGGGGGAGGTCACCCGGGGCTAGAGAAAAGAGGGACGTCGAGGTTGCCCAGGGAGTGAGAGGAAGAAAAATACAAGAGTCGAGCGGTGGGGGGAGCGGACGAGGGCGCGCACACCTCGGGATCTCTCCGGGAAAAAAGAAGAGCGCCGAGGCGGCGGTAGGGGCGGAGGAGGACGTCACCTCGCGAGCGCGTAGGTGGAAAACGCGAGAGGAAAATAGAGGAGCCGTCGGTGGTGGCGGCGGCGGGGTGCCCGCGGGGGGTGGGGGCGGCCCAATCGGAGCCGTCGGGGCGCGGGTGGGGGGCGGCGCCGAGCCCCCGCCCCCGGGGAGCCCGCGCGCCGCGCGGTCCTCCTCGGTGGGAGGAGGGACCTCTCCCGGTCCTCGCTCTCTCGCTCTCCTCCCTCCTCCGGCGCTCTCTCCGGGCGGCGGGCTCTCTCTCCCTCTCCTCCTCCGCCGGCGCGCGCTCTCGCGCGCACCCCGTGGCGCGGCTCCTCCTGGCCCTCTGCCCAAGACACGCCGAGTGCCCGCGAGATATTCCCACAGCGCGAGCGCTGATTGTTACACCCGCCGCGCGCGCACGCCCGGCTCTCTCTCTGTCTTTTTGCGCTCCACGCCAGCAGCGCGATATCGTCGCGAGGAAAGGAACGTTCGAAAAAAAAAGAGAGGAAAGAACGGAGGGCGAGAGAGGCAACGGGGGAGAGGGACGCCCGGTCGTCCGGCCTGTCATTCAACCGGGGTCGCTGCCATATTTTTGCGACGCGGTGGTCGCGCGGTGAACGCCGCCAGTAGCCCAGGTGCACGAGAGGTCAGGCGCGGACGCGAGCGCGCGATACCCTTGCCGAGGCGATTCTCCTCGAGTTCTCTGGAGTGTACGATCGGTACTGACTGCTGCGCGAGCCGACCGCCAAGGGGTTGCACGCGCCGGCGACAGTCGCGCGTCGGCGCTGCTCCCGTACAGGATCGAGGACATCGGCGGCCATATTGGCTGCGCCGAGGTAACTAGTGCGCGACTCGCTGCGAGGAAAAGCTCCGGCAGCCGCTTTCCTGGCACCTTTCGCTTTACACCCCTAGTGGCAGATTTGCTGAGTGAGTATGGACAATTAATTATAGTATATTTATCCTTTGATATTCCGTTTTTTTGTTATCCTTGAAGTTTGTGATGAGGTGGTTCCGATCTTTTAAAGGATCTACGTTTGTTTTGTTAGTCTTCAAATTAATTGGTATTAATGGTGCTTTTTGGACATAAAATAACCAATTTTTGAACAGTTTCATACTTCAATGAGATTTTTGATAATAAGAATTTGCACACGACCTAAGGCTTTCGTCCAAAATCCGAGTAGATACTTCTAGCACTGGAGAAACCTTAAGCAAAACAAACAATTTTAGACTTATTAAATTTTTACCTCATTAAAAGTGAAAGGTTCTAATAAACCGTGAAGTAGTTGAAACAGTACTTAATAATAAAGAGGATCAAGACTTGCATTTGATTGGATCATCAATTCCGTTCAGTAGGCGCCAATTAAATCGTTCCGATTGACTGCAGGCAGTGTGTGCTAATCAGACGTCACAGAAGTTTTTCCTCCGCCCCATAAATCACCATCGCCACGCATCGGCGTTTCTTTCCGCCTCGGTCTCCCTATACAGCGTTGAGGCGCGCGCGCGCGCCGGCGGCGAATGTGCACGCGAGAAATCCGTTCGGCCTTGAACGCGGCACAATCGGTGCGTCGTAGCGCGAGCCCAAAGGCCGCGATCGGCGCGAGAGGCGCTGCTGATTCGATCCCTTTCGACCCATTGCGCCCGATTTGCTCCGCTGAAATATCGCCGGACCGACTTCCCGACGGGCGGCCGAGATCGCCAGTCCGCGCGGGGGGGAAGATTTCTTGCGCACCCTCCGCGTTGGCGGTCCTGCCAAGGAGGCGATCGCTGCCCCTGGTTGAGAGAAAGCCGAAATTTTCTGCAAACATCGCTTTTGTATTGGTCTACGTGACGAGAGTATGAAATCAGTAAACAGCGTATGAAGTATTCAATGGTACTTTAACTTGTGATATATGAAGACTAATTACAAATGTAAGAAACGAAAAGCTGTCGTGACTGGCGTAAAAATAGTAGATACTGTAGCATCAAACAATATGACGAATTATTTAGAATTGTTTTCAATTGAAAAAAATAAGGGTGCCTTTTGGAAATTGCCAACAAGTAGTAACAGTGGAAACAAGTCAGACGCGGTCCAACTTAAATTGCAAGCTCTGAAAGCTCGTCGTTATTTTTCAAATCAGTAGTACAAGTGCAAACAAGTCAGACATGATGAAATATTGGAATTACCAAGAAATTAATATTGCAAGCTCTGAAAGCTTGCAGTTATATCTGTTAGCGAAATAAATAAAAAGTAATTGCCTTGAAAATTTTCAATTCGGTCTCTTGTTTAGCTTCGTCAAAACATAGTAACAGTCGGCTAAGTTAATTCCCCAAGTAACTTTACAACTTGATAACAGAGTACACCTTAACGTCGAACTTTAAAGTATGTTTGCTTTGCAGTTTTCTTTTGTTTTAAATATTTACAAGTATAAGCTGTACAATGTTGTCTCACGAAAGTTTCTCACGCGAAGTAGTACGGTTTTATAAATGATGCAATACTCAAATACAAAGTTGTAAAAAGACTCGTCAGTCTTTCTCCAATTAATGTGTTTCAACACATCAGAAGTAAGTTTTCCGTGCATAACACACTTACTTTGCATGTATTTAATAACTTCCAGCAGAGTAAACATCGTTAATAAAATAATCATTTCCTTTTCAACAGCTTCTCGTGCAACACATGTATTTATTCCGTAAGTTGAAGATCATTACAAGTGGGAATGCCGATGATAATTCGCACTCGGTAAGGTTCGACTTGGAAAATATGTGAAACATTCCGCGAAGTATCCGAGTGGGGCAACTTTTGTTCCCGTAACGACTGCACCCTGTTTGACCTAACTTTAAAAGCGAATCCGCACAGTTTTCAGTTGTCAAACTAAATACCAGTCTCAATTCTATGAACTTGAAAAGCTTGTTGTTCGGGAACTTCCAGCGGGGCGTTCACCTAAAAGCACCAAAAACTCGTTCAAACAAGGGAAGAACAACTTTTTAGTTCCTTACTTCCTGCCTCGTTCTCTCCTCCTTTCACGGGCCATAGGCCGATAAATCAGATCAAGTTTACATATCACCGAGGAGTCGAGCGGCGCGCACGGTTCTCCCCGACGCTAATCGTTATCATTATAATTACAACCTAATTATTCAATCCATCCGTCTGCGCGAATAAAAGAAACTTTTCATTCGATTCACGCATAATCGTCGGGTTATGTACCAAAGTTTCACCCTGTTTCTTCTACTTCTCCCTCAAACAAGAAAAGTTACCAAAGTTATTAAGCAGATTAGTACAATTGCGATATTATTCCGAAGTAACTTGGAGCGATGTCCACTTTTTAATCGTTCTTAACTGGCTTTAACTCATCAAACACCGAACGCGTTTGCTTCAGCGATCGACTAAAACAGATAGCATATAAAAGGACTTGTTTTTAAAAGCAAACGACCTTTTAAGCAGCCGCTCAACCGCCGAAGTAAGTTTCGAACGCCGCCCAAGCCGCCTAATTTGAATAACGCGAAACTCGGGCGCGCTATAAAGCAAAAACGCAGCGGCTCCATTACCCTCATCGTCGATCGCAGGCGAGCCGCGAGAGGAGGACCATCGCGCCGACGATTACCCTTCGCTCGACTCGCTTGTTTTTATCATCGGAGAAACCTCGCGCGGCTATTTTTTTCTCTCGAATAGCGGCTCCCCGGAGCAGCGAGTACGGCGTAAAAGAAAGCGAGAGAGAGAGGTCGAGACGGAGGAACGAAGTTAATGGAAGAGAAAGCAAAAGGCGGCCCGAAAGAAAGCAGATAGAGCGAGAGGGAAGAGAGAGAGCCTCGGTGCCGAGAAACTTTTCTTTTGCAAAGTACCACACGGACTGGCTCGAGGTTATGAAATTCTGATGGCTCATAAAATGTAAGAAAATTTACAGACTTCACTGCCTCTCTCTCTCCGTCTCTCCTTTTCCTCTCTCCCTGCCGCGGCGTTATCCTCGTTTTCCTGCCTCCGCGCTTTCCTCTTGCGCCCGGCGCTGCCTCCAGCCGGAGCCCGGCCGTAAGCAGCCCGCGCCTCGAGCTCCAGCCAGCGATGTAAAGTTTCGAAAGTTTTGCGGGCGGCGGCCGCCACCGCCGCTGCCGCGCCGGCAATCGATTAGAAGCCTCGCGCGAGCACACGGAAAAGCCAAGTGCAGTTGCGGCCCTCTCGGCTTTTCCTGCCTTTTCCTGCGCCCGCTGCCCCTTTTTTACCCCGACGTTTTCTTGCGCTCGCGCGAGTCTGGACGGGGGATATTGAGAAGCGATCGTTAGAGAGGATACGATGTCGATCGAAGCCTTGGTTTTTTAATTTTTTAAGCAACAGATTCATGAATGAATGTGTTGATTCTTTTATCGTACATGTGACATTTTTACTGTACTGAGCGATGATTTGCAGCTTACGTGCGATTGCACATTTCCGTAGCGTAAACTTGGCGAGTAAGGAAAGTGCAGTTGCAGAGCGAGAATTTTAATTGCGGAGTAAGTGAAAGTTCATTTGCTCGATGATAAACTTTAATCATGGCAGTAAGTTTTGCAGGGAAAACTGAATTCGCCCGCGGTGAAAAGTGAATTTTTTCATTTCCGAAAACTATTTGCCGAGATCTCTCGCAATGTGTTTATATAAACTTAGCATTCGGTTACAGCAAGCAAAAGTTTTAATCACTACATTTAACTAGGTTCATTCATTTCGCTAAAGGGGTACGATTTCTTTTTTTTATTTTCTCTGCCAAGCAAATATGAAAGTTAGATAAGATATTATTTGTAATTAATTTAATTTAATTGAAGAGTAAATAAATAATTATTTCATGTAATTAACACTGACGGAATTATTAAACGTTAAAAAATCGTCAAGAGTGATGAAATCTCACAGCGGAAGTAGGCGCGGAACGTAACTTTTAATTAATGAGAGTCGACGATGAAACTTTATCACTTATAAAGTGAATGACAAAAAATTAATGTCACCGTGCAAAAAGTAATAAGTAGAAAACTATTAATTTTTCATTTTCATTTCACAAAATGTACATGATTAAATTCCGTTACTTATCCGACTTAAAAAATTTAAATAAAAATATTAAATTGTTCAAATTATACACGGATTTAATGTAATGCTTTCACAGGTGTAACTTATGATCTTAATGAATTAAAATAAAAATGAAAGCAAAATTAATACAGACGGAAACTAAACAAGTTACACGGAAATGCACTAAAATAAACGACATTACGCGTCAATTCAATTTAATTAATTACAAACTTCTCAAGTAATTTTCCAGCAGCGATGATAAAAAGGGGTTTATTTGATCGTGAGCTGTAAGTGAATACAACTTTGATTACTTGAAATTAGGTATTCTGAACTGCGACTATTTTCTCGAATCTTCTCTACGTCTTAATTTCCCAATTTTCGTTTCATTTGCCACGTTCTTCGCGCTCACTCTTCTGCTCACTGTCGATTGCAGATCTCGTTAAGCACTTAATGTCCCGATCGGTTCGCAATCGACAAAAGCAAATTCGTACAGATTACTTGTATAACTCCCGTAAATCATCTGAATTACGAGGAAACGTTCATTCTGCCAAACTAATGTAAACACTCAAATACAATGAAGTACACAACTGGAACTTCTTTGCGACAAGATTAGTTTAGACGTATTCGAACTTGAAAAAAGTACGTCCAGATTCCATCCGATGCCGTTAATAATTTCGTGCCTAGTCTTCGCTACATCTGCATAGCTGACGATACGAATAACTGCGTCTGGGACGCAGGCGACAGCGAAGACGCGCGTGCACCGCATTTTCGCTTCGCAAAATAGGTCTAAATATTAATGAGGTGTCCTTGTCCACGGGCGCGACCCTCGCGGCGTCTCACTGGCGAAATTGCCAGCCGGCTAATCGGTCGCCCGGCAGCTTGATAATTTTCATTGCGTCGCCTCGGCGAGTCGTCGCGGGTAAATATCTCGCTGATTTACGCCGCGCGCCGATTCGGCCGGGAGGAAAGACGGGGCGCCACCTAACGATGAATAATTCGCGCGGGCGTGGGCGGAAGTGCCGTTTCGCGACGTACGACGCGCGGGGCTCTCCTGACTCCGCGCAATAAATCCGCCCCCCGGGCGCTGGTCAGCCCGCGCGTATACTTCACCCCCTTGGAAAATATCTGTCCGAGGCGCGAGTCCGGGTCGTCCGCGCCGGGCAAACTTTTCTAATGTTTCCCGAGGCCGGGCGGAATGAGCTTTATAAATTCCCGGCGACCGCACGCCGAAGAGCCTCTATATCGTCCGTTCTCTCGGATTTCTCCCGCTTATTTTTCTTTTTTTTTTTGTTCGTCGCGCTTTGACGGCAGAGGAAAAATTCTCGGGCTTCGGTGAATTATGTCGTCCCGGAGTCGCGCAACAATTAGCGTGATGTATTTTTCGGCGTTTGAATCTGCTACGGTCAGTTGAGATATATTGCAGATTTTCCGTCATTTATATCGGTGTAAAAAGTCCTCGGAATAGTTGGACTTTTTGCAATATTTTAGAAAATTTTTACCAAACAGGTTTCTTGATCTCAAGAACACTATGTAAGGAGTAAATCTTTCAAAAAAGTGAAATTAATTTTTGTGAAGAAATGTTGTCTATAGATTTCATTGCTTTAAAAAAGCTAATTACAATACTGAATCAATACTTAAAACGACAGGATAATTAGACGCAAATCGGTGGTTGTGAAAGAACAAGGTATCCTGGCTAGTTGCCACAATCGTGTGCGCTCGTCGCGAAAGATGGCAGCGACTTCGGATTCAAACGTCAAGATGCCAACGTCGAGGTCAATGAGACGTCGGAATCCACCCCGATTGCTCATCAATTTCTTTTATCCTTGGAGGAAGTTTTTATTTCGAAATCCTGGTTTTTTTACTTTCATATCGCACTATGCAGAAGTTGTTGTTGTTGTTAACAAACAACTTGACAGAAAACAGATTAATTTACTGATTATGATTAAGAATATATTATAATCTGATAATTTAATAACATTTTTTTAGACTAACTATACATTTAGTATTAGAAAAGACAAGGAAATGAATTATGGCTGACCATATCGTCTTTTACTACTTGCTGTAATGAAAAAAATTTGAATAAAACTATGTTAATATTATTTTGAATTAAAAATAGATCACTGAAATCTTCTACTATTTACGTTAAGCTATTCTGAAAAAGAAAAATTTAAAGAGAAAGTTCGCGAAGGACACTGAATCACTATAGCTTTAAAGAAGAAAAATAAATCTTGAATGCAGATTGAAGAAAGAAATAAGCTAACGCCGCGTTAATTCGATTATTTCGAAGAAGCACACTTCCCACCGACGAGGTGGCATTGATCGCGCGGGCGAAAGAGAGAAAGAGCGTGGGCGGCGGTGGTGGTGGTGGCGACGACGCTGGCGGCGGCGGTCCTGAGAGCCAAGAAAGCTCCGGGCGACTGTATTTACCGCTGTGAGGTACTTAATTTTGCTTTCGGAATTAAGTCGAGAACGAGGGGGGTGGGAGGCGTCGAGCGGAGGCAAGGGAAAACGACGTCGCCCCCGAGAGTGGTGATGTCGAGGTAAGGAGAAGAATCGCGCCGAGTGGTATAGGTGTTATATCGGGGCGGAGAGGCGGTGTTGCTGGCACTTTGAAATACTCGTGGCGCGCCGAGGAGGAGCTCGCGGGCAACTTCCATTGAGTATTTTCCCCGGTACTGTCTCTCACAATTAGAATACTCCGAGGAGATCGCGCCGGGCGCGAGAGACGGTAAATACTTATACGCGCCGGCCTTGTTTTCCGGAGTTAACGAGACACTCGTATGGGTACTTTGAAATAAAATAGTGCGTTAGAATAATAGAGAATCTTTATTTATTCTAGTATTTTTAAGTAAATAAGTGCGTTCATGCTCTTATGCTAGTAGCTGAGATTTTTAGCTCCCAATTTTCCTCTATTTTTTAAAAACTATAGGTATAGCCTCTTTCACCGGAAAACCAGAGAACTATTTCTTTTTATTATTTATTTAATTAAAAATATTTAAAATATACCGATATATTTAGTGAAACTAATAGAATTAAGTTAAAGGGATTTAACAAGTGTTGCGCGTCTACTTTCATTACGCGAATCCAACATTCCGTCACTCCGCGTGAAGGCCGACAGCGAAAAATCCCCAACGACAGCAGAGCGTCGGCCTCCGTAATCTCCCTTGCGGAAGCAATGCGCAGCCTCAGGAAATCGAGCGATCCCAGGGCAGAGCCTCGCGTGACTGAAATATTGAAACGGCCAATTATCGTCGCTCAAAATCTCGGCCTCGGAGAGCTGCCGCGCCTATAAGGCTCTCGGCGCAAAAAGGGTATTAATTAATCGGCCCGCGTAAAAACGACGCGCTCGTCACACGTGAATTATCCGTCGCGCGCGAGCCCGACGTGCGCGCGCGCGCGGCTCGCCGGGGGCTAATATCCGTGCTAGTCGGTGCCAGCCGATGTGCCACCGGGCACACGCGTACACTGCATCGCCGCCGCTGCCTCCACTCGACTTCGTGTATACGCGCAGGTGCTACTGCGCGATATAAGCTGATACCCCTACCAGCGAGCGAGCGCATAACCCAGCTATAAGATAAGAATCGCCAGCTTTTTTGGACTAGATGTTTTCTTTTCTGCGGAAGGTCGTATTTTTAGACTGTATAGATATAAGAGTTCCTTTTTATGATAAGATGTATTTTATAAATAGAATTTTTTAATTTTAAACAAAGTAGAAAAATTTAACTAAAAATTATTCGAGGTGGGGAATACTTGAGACACGAAGCAATTTCCATAATCTTAGATGATATTTTTTAGAATAGAACGATTTATCTTGCTCACTTCTGGCCAACATCATTATTTCCCTGAAAATACTACACGAAAATTCTATCAGTTATTATTTTTTTTTATAGTGCCAAATCTTCATTTTTACTTTATCGTTAACTTCATCGCACGCAATAATTTATAGGAACTCTACAAAAAAATCAAGCGATTCCTTCAATTTAACATCACCGATAAAGATCTATTTGAGACAATTAAGGTCAGAGCGCTGGCTTTATCCGAATCATATGTGGGATGCGTGCATTGTTGAAGGATGGGGTTCGCGAACAGGGTGGCAAAGGCAAGTATTGGACGAGGCGCGTTCATTTGACGAAGTCAAAAGCCAAGGGATATTAAGCTCAGCCCGCAGACCACATCACAGTCAAAGGAGCAAAGGTCGAGCATATTCATCCGCCTCGCGCCGGCTCCGCTACCCATATGAAGTGCTTTGCCACCGCTGCTTCTCCAGCCTCTATCCCCCGTAACCTCTCGCACGATTAATGCGCGCCATACTTTCTTCGCCGGCTGATTCAATTTGTCCGCCGTAACACTTTGCCTTTATTACCTGGCTTCGCATAGTTCGCCTTCTATTTTATACCACTATTTTGTTGGAGGGGTTATTAATCAAATACCTCTTTTAAATAAATAACTTTGTAATCACTTTTTAATCAATTTTTAATTTCGCACGCGTAATAATCGATTATTACAAATCAGGCCACCTTAAGAAATGACTGGTTGAGCGTATGGTGAAATCTGTTGGTGCTCCTTTATTTTATTATTTTAATCGCTGTAATTAAATTTATTTTTCGATTTATTCTTGGAAATACTGCTCCGTATAGTATACGCACTCCGTGTTTTTTCACTAAATATTGAGAAGGATAGTTTACACTAGGATGTGAAGAGCCAACTGCCTTATTTCGGGGCTGAGCGGGCGCATTCATTTCGCCGTGAGCAAGGCAACGCGAGAGGCTCTTACGCAGTGTGTAAGCACCATTCGCTTGTTCCCGTTTAACCACTTATCACGTCAGAATTAGTAGCATGTTACGCAAAATGAGCCCAAGGGCAGATTCGCGAGTACCGCGAGCGCGAGAGAGGAGCAGGCACCTTTATATACACGCGGGATGTATACAGTTATACCGGCACACCAGCGCATGGTTTAAAATAGACGGGGCTAAATCCGTATTATTCTGCGCAATTTAGCTGATTGTGCTGTGGTTACATAAATATCCGGCTTATATCAATTTTTGCGACTGTCGGAAGAACTTTCCTATACCGATTCATTATCGACCGAAGATTTTCATTTTCTCCTTTTCCAAATTGCAAAATCATGAATAATTCTTAAAACTTTAAAAATAAAAAATTTTCCAGTGCAATGTCCACTTTTCAAATTCAAATTACACGAGCAGTCCTCGACAAACAAGTAAAGAGCCTCTCATCAATGCGGACGAGCGAGCCGCCCCATCAATCATCGAGACACTCCCACAGCCGTCGATCGGCGCTGCTTTATTTTTCAATACCCCGCGGCTCGTCCGCACGCGAAGCAAAAAAGCTCTCCAGGGCCGGTCCAAAATTGCCGGTTACCATCGCGCGTGGCGCGTCGATTTCCCGCGGGTAGTCGCCGCACCTCGTGGCCGGCGTTGCGCACGGCATCGCGGCGGCGCGCGATTACGCCTCGCATGCTCCAAGGACATATCTGACGGATATCAACTCGACTACTACTCGAGCGGCTTAAACTCCGCGCGGATGTGCAAGCCGGGGCCGCCGCGGGCCGCGCCACTCGAGTATTTACCGATTCCAATTGGTTTCGTGATTGCATCTAAGTGCCGGGCGCTGCGTCGGCTAAGACTCGATTCTCGCTTAGCCGAGCTTCTCTGATACCCCCGCGATACGTAAGATTGCGAGGGTGGCCGTCCTGCCTGCCTCCTCGGCTTGTTTACCAGCTGTGCTTGCCTGTTTGATGATGAGTTCCCCTTGGCTTATCTCGTGCTGAAAGCGCCCCGGCGAGATGAACTTATTAACAGGAAGCATTCACTTGCTTTTAAAATGGGTCATTTTCTATTACATTTTTGCACGTTAACAAATGCATTGGAACATAATTATTGTTATTTAACGTTAATTGAGACGGTGTTGTGTCAGTAAAATAGTTTTTTTTTCGTTAATTTTATGCAAATATTTGTTGACGTAATATTGGTAATGGTGGTGCGTAGGTGGTGGTTTTCTATAGATCAGTGAAGACTACCCTCGTGTAAATAACCAAGCACTGTCACTAATTACTACTGGTGCAATGAATGTAAGTTTTATTATCAGTGAAAGCTTTGCGGAAACTTTCTTCCAGTGAATGTGTAATTTTCGCGAAGCAGCATTATTACTGATTGCACACTTTCTATGAAATTACCCATTGATTGTATGGACTTTTCTAAGTGTTAGCTTAAAGAAGATTTAATTTCAGTTATCACAGGCACCACATTGCGAATTAATCTAGGTCCTCCTATTTTTACTTCTAAGTTGACGTTTTTGCAAAAAAATTAAAAATTTTCCTTAAAAATAAATAAATAAATAATTTGTCCCAGAACTTTATATTTAAAAAAAGTGTCGTCATAATTGCAATAAGACTTTCTCACTGAATCCCTGAAAATAATGCAATAATAAATCCGACCTGCGAGATCGTACTCATTTCGGGGAGAAATAAACGCGCGTTACCAAGTTGAACGATATTCGCAATCAAGCCTCGACCTTCGGCGGGCTCATATCCGCGGAAACGCTAGCCGGGCGAGCCCGGGGTGCATTAAAAGGCGCAAAATTTAAGCGCGCTACGCGGGCGTAAATCCGAGAAGACGAAACGACGTTATTAACAAGTCACTTGGCTTTGAATTATACCCGCCGGCTAATTACGAAGGCACATGACATCCGTGCGCATGGCAATAATTAATTTTCTCAATTATGCCTGCCTTCTCCCTCGTACACCCCGTCCTCCACCCGCTCCCCGGCCGTTCCTCACGTGTAACATCGCCGCGTATGCATGAGCGACGTGCAACTTTATTTTTGTTCCAGATAAACATCCCGCTTACCTTATCAGCTGTCTATTCATTGGAATATCGATCATATAAATATAGGGTTTAATTTATTTCGTTTCAATGATGGTATTATTTGCGATAAAGAGACTCGTACGTAAATCAATTATTATAATTAAATTTCTTTATAAACTAATCAATTGTTTAATTAAATTTTTCATAAATTAATCAACTGTTAAAATTAAATTTTTATTCGAAAAAAAAATTGTCTATAATTTTTAAACCAACGCCGTTGAATCGCTTACGCATCGCTGAAATCTGTTAATAACCGCATTTCTAATTAACGCCCCTTTCATCGCGTAGGATAATTAGCCGCGAGGCCGCGATAATCGCCGCGGAGCCATCCCGAGAAACGGAATCGAGGTGGCGGGCCCGGCTAAATTAGTAATTAGAAATCTGATACGAGCGGAGGGGGTCGCGTATATGTTGTGCGCCCGGCGGAGTCGCGCGTTGCGTGGTTGCGCCTCCGCGATCCTCGCGTGGACTCCTCTGCGACAGGCACGGCCAGCTCGCGTGACCCGAGCGGCCGCCGCCACCGCAGCTTGTGCCGAGGGTAGGGAGCGAGAGAAGGAGAGAAACAGAGAGAGAAAGAGAGAAAAACGCATGGGATGACAATTATGCCCCTGCAGGCATATAATTGCAGCGCCGATGCAACTGCGCTCGCTCCCTTTTATACGCTAAATGCGGGCGCGTGCGTCTTGTCTTCGCTTTGAGGTGGGGGTGCTTTACGCAAATGGTTCTTCGTGGCCGCG
>UXGC01000415.1:25972-80279 GCA_900480045.1 Eurytoma adleriae
ATCTCATCTAAAATGCAATTCAGAAATAATTCAGCCTGGCATGGTTCCCGGTAATCAGGGCCGATCGCGAAAACGGCCGGCTGATTGCCGGGTTCTTTTCGGGCCGTCGTCGCCACCGCCTCGTCAGCGTAAGTACACAGCTGTCCCGCTCGGCCTCAACTAGCTCGCGCGCGAGCGCCAAAGATCAAGGCCTCTCTCCGGCGGGCGCGCGTCGCCTCGCGCCGAGATCGGCCCCGCCGCGAGCGTGTAATTTCCGATAGGCGCGCGTCCCTTTGTCTCGCTTTCCTAGAGCCGCCGCAAAATTAGCCGCAAAACGATATTATTTCGCTCGCGCGAGCGTGCGTGCGGCGACGCACGGGGAAGACCTCGGGGAAGACGCTCCCGGAGAAAGCCGCGCCGCCGGGGTGGCGCGGAGAAAGTGCCGGGGGAGGGAGAAAGTCCCCGGCTGGGCTCGGGGGAGTAGTGCGTGCGAAGGAGGCGATGCGCGCGATGCACCGCTCGGTGAGCTTTCGCTCGCGGGGGCTGCGGTTGAGTCGTTCAGGGGAGAAAGGTGAAATTATTACTTTCGCCCGTTACTGCCGGATGGCGACGAGTGAGTAACCCTTGGATACGCTGTTTTATGCAGACACGGGGTTGCTTTAGCCGATCGCGGCTTGGATTTAATTTTGCATGCGCCGTATGATGATGGCACGGTGCTTATTAGGGATGATTAATTTACGATCCGGAGAATGTTTGAAAAATGTGATACATATTAGGAAAATTGTATCTTATCGATATAACAAAAAAAGATATAGAAGCTTTTATTTTGTTAATCTTCAACTCAAACTAAATTCTTTTAAACGTTTTTTGCAACACATTCCTAATTGTACTATTTGCGTTTTTTATTATTATCAAAACGTATGGCTGAAAGAAACATTTAGTACTTCCAATTGAGATTTTACTCTCGTATCGACACGAAACTTTGATTGCACATTGTCTGATGTTTTTTGCACGAAAGCTGCTATCCGTGATTATTGAGGTAGAAAAGAGGGAGAAGAGAGGAGCTCCTCAGACCGAATAATTGATGATCGTGGAGTGTATCGGTGGTCTCCGCGAGCTGTACGCTCGAGAGCGGAGAAGCAAAGCAGAAGGGACTGGCCTGCTCTATAGATAATTCATTCGCACGATGTGCCCGAAAGTCGATTCGCCTTTTCTCCCGTACAGATGCGCCGCGCTGAACTTTGCGATTCACATGATTAATGGCTTCGTAATCACCGGCTCGGCTGTGGTTTCAATTTCCAAGCCGCGCAAATTCGCGCCCCGACAAAACACACTCCGTGCCGCGGCAAGAAGTAAGTAGGTCAATACGAGAGGAATTAAGATGCAGTTTTCATGCAGGAGTATACAAAATTTAACGACCCCTTGCAGCGATAGTATCGCCTGCTTATATGCATAACGCGCAATCAATAATTTAAAAGAGTAATTTAAAAGAAAAATCTGATAAAGCGAACGCGACTTTATTTACACGGAACATAAAGTGATAAGACGTGAAATATATTTTATTGCGCCTAATCGTTGTTGCGTAATTGTCCCGTAACTTTATCTGCAATTAGTCATCGACGCGAGGGATACTTTGGAAGTCGTAAGAAGCTGAGTATCTGCAAGAAAATCAAATTATGTCAAAGGACGATCAAGGCCGCGTTTCAACTTCACCCGGGGGAGTAATTCGAGCATCGAAACTGCCGGCGTTCATTGCCGTCCCGAGTGTGCGCGAAATCGGGCTATCGAATCGGCATCCGTGACGCGGCCTTCTTTTTTTTATACCTTGAGCCATTTGACGGAGCTGACGTGCTAGCTCAATGCGGCACGACACCGGTTGAGTAACCGTAGAGTTTACAAGCTCCTTGCAGCTTAAATTGCACCGATAAAATTCTGCCTCTTTTTTTTTCGTCGAAAAGTTTCAGTCTGCGTAATGGTTAATTATCGAGCTCGTTTTGTTTTTTACGTTCTGAAAAATAATGCTGAAAACTAATTTCGCGTAATATTATAGTAAATCATTTGGACGAAAAGATTAAATTGTTGACGAATTAAATGGGCGAGAGAAACAATTACTACTTTGCAGGGGTATTGGAAAATGTTAATAAGTGAAATTTTAATTAAGCACAGCGAGGCAAAGAATTATAGCGATTTAAAATATCGGCGGGTATACATTCCACGAGTAATTCGCTCAATAACTTATCCTCCCGATATTTGGACGTCATCGACCGCGATATTAGCGATAAAATAAGCCATTAAGTTAACGGCGCGAATTTCCAGGCGGTAACAGACGGTTAGCGTGAAAATGCCGTCCCCCCGCTCTTCGGCCTCGGCGAAAAAGGCAAGACGACGACGACGACGGCGGCGGGATAGATACGGACCGGTGGGAGGGTCGAGGAGACACGCCGAGCGGCAGCGCGGATAGTACAGTCGGTAAGAGAAGGAGGAAAATGCAGAAGTGAGACAGGATTGCGCAGCCGAGCGAAAGGATATTCCACTAAGCTTTCAGATTTTACCCTCTTAGCCGACCAAGGATTATAAAACGCAAATACGTCCCTTGATTAGTGAGGATAAAATAAACATGGAGCTCCTCTTAAGTTTCTCTCTCTCCGCGGGAGAGAGTTTCACCTCTTTTCACTTTATTCCCTCCTCCAGCTTCGGCTTCTTGGCTCGCTCGTCGCTCCAATGCACCGCGCGTCCTCCTTCAGTTTACATTTAAACTAAAACTAAATATTTATATTTTATACGTTCTGGATTAAAAGTCCACCGAAAGTTCGCGCCGACTCCGTTTCTTGGAACGTCTTAAACGCTTACTTTACTTGTAATATTAAAAATTAGAGAAACTATAGACTTAATCTATACAAAGAGAGACATTTTATTGGAAAATTTAAGTTAGTTAGAGTAAATAAAGTCGTAGAGTAGTCTCTTAATTTCTTTCAGTAAAAAATCACTAATTTTCAACCAGTTGCACACTTATTACGGTAAGTGAATATTCACTTGTGATAAGTGCGTAACTAATTTGAAATTAGTGAAATTAATTTAGAGAGTACTATAGTAAAATTGTTGTGCGTGTAAAAAAAATAAATGCTTAAAATTGTATCCCTTTTAGTACACGCTTAAATCTAATTAAAAATTCATTGTAGCACAAACGAAATCATCTCTCGTCCACGGACAGCCCGAAGTCCATGAACAATGATTTCGCGGCTGCGCCGCTAGCCGAAGGGCCGCGGAGCGTTCGGGCTGGGCGAGGCGATGCAAACGAAATAGCCACTTTAGGCAGATAAACCGCGCGCGCGGGCGAAACTTTAGAGCTCGCGGGCGGCTGCCGGAGGGATGAGCGAAGCCTCAAGCATCCTACGGAAGTCTGGCTCTAATTAAGCGTCCCCCCCTCTACTATAGCTCAGTCATCATCCTTCGTCTGGCTCGTCGTCCCTTTAAGAAGCGTCACTCCTCGCGTTGTACGCGAAGGTGAGCCTCGGCGTGTTATCATATTCCTGATTGTTATGTCTTCGCTCGGCTGCGATATTCCCACCCCGGCGCAATTTCGTTGAGAGCCGAGGGAAACCCCGGCTTCATTTGCTCAGGTGAAGCGCGCGCGCGCGCGTTCGGGATGCGCGCCCGCTGTATTTTTGCCCTAGCCGCGCGCGTATATAGTGCTTCTTATTCATGCTTCCCCGAGATTGCAAGGACACGCCGAGCTTGATTTTCCTAATTAAATTCCCTGTTTTTCTTCTTACCCTCGCGGTTTTTGATTGGAGAAGGGCTCTCGATCCGTTCGTCGCTCTCTCTTTTTCTCTGCTTTTAAAGTTCACTTATGCGCGCCTCCTCGACCCCGCATTTTCAGCGAAGGATCGCAAATACGTAAATTTAATCAGTACAAAAATGCAGTATTTTCAATTAACCATGCTCTAGAGATTAATCGACCGTTCAATCAATGTACACAAGTTAAAACATTCACTTTACTTTAGTAAAATTTTTATACTATCATTTCATCCCACTTACCTCATTCACAATTGCAATTAAGCCCGTAATTCGAGAATATGCAAAAATCCGAAAAAGTTTCAGTCTTCTAAATTGCTGTTTCGTTGCCAAGTAAAAATAATCAAATCCGATGCGCGACATCCTACAATAAACTCCCTCCCCGAGGAATCTTCATTATTCATTAAAAAGAAAAAGAGAGCCAAGCGAAACGACCTGCCAGATATTCATTCCAGATATAACTCAATAAATCCTCGAGTAGCGCCGAGAGGAGGAGAGGGAGGGAACGCGCGAGGCTCGCCGGTGGGCGCAGTTAAAAAGTAGAGTAAGATATATCTCCCCTGGCCTCCCCCACCGCCGGCGCGTTTGCGGGAACAAAACAATTTTCGCGCGCTCGCTCGCCCGCCTCGTCTAAATGTTTTTCTGGCATGTCAGAATGTATTGAATCCTCGGGGCCGTCGGCGGCGCCGTTGGATAAGGCATTGTAACGGCCGGGGCTTTTGTTTTCGTGTACAGTGCCACGGCGGCTCGACTCGAATTTTCGGGCCCGAGTACGCCGGCGAATCGTATCGCGCGCGATAGGAGGGTTACCGCGCGGGGATATGCCTCTCTCCTCTCTCTCTCTCTCCCCCTCGGTCTATATCTATACGCGGAAGGAGGCTCTCGCTCGCGCCGTGCTTGCGGCAACATTATCTAAAATTCAAGCTGTAATTACTTTGCTGGGCGGTGCGCGCGAGCGGCTCCGCTTGATTTATAGTCATCGCGCGCGATGCAGCTGCGTGGGTGTAAGTAATTAAAAATGTACCATCGCGTGGCGTTGCGAGCGAGGGGGAAGGAGAAGGAGGAGGTGGAGGAGGATTACCGGGGGCTTCGGTCCTGGTACCACCTTGTCCTTGAGCGAAAAAAGCCGCGAGCGCTGCCCTCCCCCCGCAACCCCCCTCCTCGACTCGCCGAGATAAGCAGATATCAAAACCGAAAATTCCCGCGTCGATTCGCGAGTGTGCGCGCGTGTAATGCAGGGGCTCGAATGCTTTATTTCGTAAACTTTTCAGCCGGCGTGTATGTTTTACGGCCGATGGAGTTTCGCCCGCATTTCGATCGTATCTCGCGAAATTGGCGCTCTAATGGACGTTCGACATGTGGGCTTCACCTGAATTTACTTTTCACGAGTACATCTTTTCAGGCGTGTAATAAAATCGCAGACTAAGTGTAAAATAAGGGTTGTTTGAAATTGTATTTCTTATGACATTCTTATTAAATAAATTATGATTCTCATTGATTTTCAAAATGTCTTCCTTTTTTTCAATAAAATACATTGCAATGGCTAAAGACTTATTCTTAAATGCAAATGACAAAGTAAGTCAAAGGCGACGTCAAGCCGCAGGAGACAATTTAGATTCAGCGGGGAGGTCAGCGCGGTTAGCCCGGTCCGAATGTCGTGTCCCTCCACCCCTTCAGGTTAATTGGCCATTCATGCTTAATTTAGTCGCGTAAAGCGATCGCGGCAAAGGACACCGATACCTCTCGCTCTCCCCGGTGAATTTTCCGATGCGCCTCGAACTCCGAGCGCGATGTCCGTTTGCGTTTCGCTTTGAGAGCTGCTCAGGGGCTACTCGATCGCACGAATAGGATTGTTAACGATATTCGAACGTACTAATTTGACCAGTGGATTTTGTCTTATTACATGAAATTCAATCGACATTTGAAAGCTGGCGAGGTTCTAACGACGGATTTTGCAATGTCAAACATATCGAACGATTTAATCG
Organism: Eurytoma adleriae; assembly: GCA_900480045.1. Lineage (NCBI taxonomy): Eukaryota > Metazoa > Arthropoda > Insecta > Hymenoptera > Eurytomidae > Eurytoma > Eurytoma adleriae. The sequence goes on from UXGC01000415.1 coordinate 31,732, forward strand.
TGATTAAAAACTACGAGTTATAAATGATAAATGTGACGTATTCTTGATAGCATTCAATTTTAACATTATCACTCAGTAAAAATTCTAGTAGAAATTAATTAATTGAGAATAGACACTGTATAGGAAAGTGGCCACAGGCTGACATGTTAATAAAAAATTACCGTACTCTTTAGTAAATTTTACAATAGATTCTAGCACAATTTATTATAATTATAGAAAATTTTACGATACCGGCTAGTAATTATTCGCGACAATGTCTTGTTTGACAAACCTGTGATCATTTTTCTAGACAGAATAGTAATTTTTACTAGAATTTTTTCTGAACATATCTATTCTCACTTTTCACTGATAGCGAGATCCAACTATCCAGAAGCCGCGCGTGCGCCGTGATTATTATTTAATTAAACAAGGAAGCTTCGTATCTCGCGTAATACTTGGTGCACTATTCGTACGTGTCCCCTTGCCGTCGCAGCAGCGGCGAGCGGCAACGAACGATGATTACTAATGCGAGACAACTAGAGCCGAAGACTCGCCCGTAGGCTGCCTCTTCCCCTCCCTCTCGTCTCAAAACGACGGCGCAGGACCTCGTTATTGCATTCTCCGGCTGCGCGCGGGCGGGGGGCTATCGGATCTCCCGTCTCTCTTTCGGCTTAGGAAGCGCGCATAAGCTATTCCGCGCGCGTCAGCGCGCGCGAAGAAACTTCGGTCCGCACGCGCACGCCGGGCTTGCTTATATATCCACTTTCGGGCTACGTGTCGTCTAAACGCGATATCTCCGCGCGGCCCCGCGCGCTAAGGAGACGAAGTTATTAGTGCGTCAACATGACGGATAGTGTTTCCGTTCGGCGCGGCCCCGCCGGAGCTGCCGTAACGCCCGCGCGAGCGATCCGCCCGCAGATGCTGCGCGATGTGTGCGCGCGAGGCACGGAAAGTTATTATAAGATCAAGCGTGAAATTCCGTGAGGTTTGTCCGCGGAATGTTAATGAGGGAAACTCGCTGCTCTGCGGATGCCCGGGGTGCACTGCTTTTGTCTGTGCTAATGGATATTTTGATGAAATAAGCGCAGGATCGATTTTTGAAGAAAAAAATTATACTTTGTTCAAAAAAACTTTATTATTCTTTAATGCTGTAAACTGAAGAAACAGAGTGCATGATCAAGAAGGTTGATGATTCTTCATTTGTAATAAAAAATTTATATTTTTAATAAAAAATTCATAAAAATCTCGGATTTGAAAATTTACACGTTCGTAAAGTTTTCTCTTGGACACATAAAAATGACAAGGTATTATCTTACAGTTGACCACTTTTTAAAGTAAACGCAGTAATTTAATGAAATCAACAGCATTAATTATCCGTCTATACACTCGGCAAAGATATAAGATCGGCGGGTATATTAAACCGTCGGTGAATTTGCATATCGTTCCAATCGAACCGAGCCCTCCGCCTCGGTCTCTTACACGTCTCTTAACCTCTTAAGCGAGAATCCCTTGGCAAAGGCACACAGCTAGAGAGGCCTGCCAGCTTTAAAGCCGTGATCTTGATGTCTTAAGGAATTCCCATTAAATCGAATACCGCCGCGCGCCGAAAGACGGAGAGAGGCTCCGGCGAAGGAGCGGGCAGGGTCAAATTTTATCAACGGATAAGGCGCGCTCGCACATGCATGATCAATGGGTGCGAGGGGGACAGCGCGGGGGCGCGTGGAAAGAGATCGCGCGCCGGACCCGGGGCTTTGCCGAGTGAATCCGACCGCGGTTTCCACCGTCGCTCCGTCTCTTTCCCGCGGGTCGCAGCGGCGCGATCTTATCGGCGTATTACATCCTAAGCTGTTTGCGTCTTGTAAACTCCGGCGCGCTCGGAGAGCGAGTGAGACGCGCGGCGAGGGAGACTCGGACCACGGCCGGCGCGATAAGAGATAACGTGGTCAAGAGGGTCCGGGAGGGAGCCGTTTCTCGCGTGGGGCAGCTCTCTCTCTCGGCATCTTGCGCCAATTCCGGGGAGCAGACGGGCCAAGGGTCAGTCGTCGACGCCGCATTCCGTATGTCAATTGCGGCAATATAGCGTCTTGTTAGAGCCCGGATTTACCCCTCCAACTCGTTTAATCTGAGCTGTTCCTTTTTAGATTTATTCGACGTCTTCCGATCGCGCCGTCGAGTAGTAACTTAAAACAAATGATACACTTTCTTTTAGTAGAATAAAAAAAACGTTACTCGTTGTTTGATTATTTATAAAGGACAAGTTCGCCAAATTGAAAAACTTTGGAAAATTTGTTTACAGCAATTTTTAAACGTTAACGTTTACTTGTAAATAAAACATTGCCTGAGCTTATTTCGGGCTCGGTTCTGGGAGAAGGAAAAAAAGAAGGCATCATCGAGCCCGTTTAAACCGCATCCCCGCGGAGATCCACCCTCGCATTCAGATGAGGCGATGCGGCTGAAAAATCACCGCGATTTCTCGGTGACGAAGCGCCCGTTAAGCGAGGAGGGAAAACAAATCAATAATTCACGCGGCATCGATGAAAAATAGTCGGGGGGAGCTTTCGGCATGTGTGACAGAGTCAATTGCCTGTTTGAAAATGGGACGTGCGCTCGTTTGTAAATGCGACACGATTTGCCTGATGCGCCCTATAGTCTGAATAAAATACTAGAAAATATGTCTCCGCTTCTCGGCGAATTATTTCTGTAACGAGACTTTTAAATGCCGTCAATTTCTCAGTTTCAGTGAAAAATTAAGTGTGAAAACACGATTAGTTCCTTTAAATCTACACAAAGTTTAACTATACGTTTTATTTATAAAATTTAACGCGGAACATCGCGACTTTATTTTTTCAATTATTTCACTAAAAAAAATAACGAATTATCCGTAGGCATCGTTCATCTAAATACGACGGTAGCAAGAATGCTCGGAGGAACATTTTTCACGGGTAAATTCTCAAGTCGACGAATAGCGCCGAGTGCGCCGGGGTGCGGAAGCGTCGGCGCGAACGGCTGTTTTCTTTTCCCATTACCGGATGCAAATCAGGGTGTAATTTTAATTTCACGTGTATTAAAAGTAGCAGCGTCACGCAGCTGACGGAATGAAATACGCGGATGAGAGCGGCGAAAGCGGGGGGAGGGGCCGGGCGCGCGGGCGCGTAAAAAGCGCGCGAAGGGGATGCGCTCCTCGAGAAAGTGACGAGAGAGCGAGAGGGGTGCGATTAGTCGGGAAGCGATATCTCGCCGCCGCGGCGGCGGAAGAGACGGAGAGCAAAGCCCCGAAATTAGAATGGAGGCGTAGCAGTCCCATGTGCTAGCGCGACGCGATTTTCGCGACGAAAGGGAACGGCCCGAGGGGGGAGGGGGTGCTTGTGACGGGTGGCGGTAATTTGCATACGGTAGGAAAACGTCGATATGGGGGTTGCTTGCCGACGAGGCTCCGCGTTCGAATAAGTGCCGGGAGGTGCGAGAATCTCGCGTCGTTCTTCCGGAAAATACTGTAATTGGTTGCGCGCGACGCGAAACGCGGCCGCGAGGACGGATTATATCGAAGATTTCCAAGTTGAAATAAAATTGCGAGTAAAAGTTTTATAATTTTTACAATCAACAGTTGAAATATATTTTCAGACGTAATAATTATGCAGAGTTACGAGATTAAAGAGTAATTTTTATAAGAAGGTATGATCGATATTTATTATTATTATTGCTATTTTTCTGCTCACATCATACACAACTCATAAAAGCTCGTTATAAAAAGACACATTACCTTATTGCAAAGATCATGTCTCAGGTTGTAATTTGTTGAGTGCACTTTTATTATTGTTATTGTTTACTAGAACGTAATCTGTAAAAGGAATCTTTTGATCTAGTCCAATCTAGAATATTAAAAAGTTGAGAATACTACTTATCTGTACTTACATAATACACCTCATGAAAGCTATAAAAAAAAATAGAAAAAAGCTCAAAACCCCCGAGATTCCTGGTTCCTTCGTCTCGTTCTTGAAAGTAAAGCGGCCAGCAAGCACACTTTGAGTGATTAGCGACGTCATTGTTGTAAGACCGGCGGCGGGGTGCGGGGACACTCGACTCGCGCGGGCCTTTGCGCCGGTCAAGCTCTCTTTCTCCCCGGCGGCCGGGGCTGGCCTTTGGTCAAAGAAAGCCTTCTGGAAATGGGGAAAGTTTCTGGCGGTGGCGCCGCAGCGGCCGCGAGAAGCCCGCCGACCGTCCGGAAAGTTTGGCCGGCGCGGCCCGCTTTGGTGCTGCGCCCGTCCGTCGGGCCGCCGACGAGAAACTCGAGCGGCGAAGCCCGCGCGCCGCGGCGGCGTTTCCTCCGCTCCCGCGCGCCTGTCCGGCGTCTTTCGGCCCGATTCCGCGCGACTGCGATAATTACCGTTGCGGCTGGCGCTTTTGTCCGGCGGTTACGTCGGCGGGCCGCGCGTGACCCTTTGTCCCCGCAGCGCGCGAGCTGTCCCCCTGTCGCCGGCCACTATCGAAGAGCGATTACGCGACCGACCGACCGAGGACGTGGCGAAAGTAGGCGCGACGCTTGCGAGGTTTCGCCCGCGCGCGTCCTAATGGCGCGGAGAGGCGAGGTGTGCGCAAAGTTGCGCGGTTATGACGGTTGTTAAGTTACTTGTAAGTGCGGACATGATGTATGAACTGGCAGGGAGAGAGGAATTTTGCACTGAATGCAAGTAGTGAAATGCATCCGGATGCATTTATTTAACGTTTTGAATTGTCTGCGAGCAAATGATCTCTTTTAATTCAAATTTTTTAATAAAAATAAAAAACAGAATCAGATGCGCTTAAAAAAGTTGTTTTGCGCCTACATTCCGAAGTTCTCAATCGAATGATATAAGAAACGCATTTTCATTAAATAACTATCTTTTCCATTTCTACCGTGGAATTTTATTAAGTACTTCAATTTTTCAGCCAAGATGGAAAAACAGCTTCTTTTTTACTCGAACAGAATGATCAAATTTTCGCTCAGGGAGTAATCAATACTCGTCCAAGAATTGATTGCACGAGGCGCAAGGTATTTCACACTACTTTATTATCATTCGATGCGCCACATCCACGCGAGAGAAGTAACGTTTATCGCCGTCTGCGTCACGAAGTCAGGATCCAGTGGCGCGTATATACGCGGGAATAACGCGAGTTTTACGCGACCCCTGCGAGTGTATCTTATAAATAAAATAGCGACACTTTAAAAATAGGGGAATATTATTAACTCGCATTAGGGGGTCGGAGCTTGCGATTCCGAGCCCAGCTGATGCCGGGAGCGACATACTGCCGCGCTCGTAAAGTAATCTCCGAAAACCTCGACCCCAGTAGATACAGAGTGTCATGCACGCGTTAGAATTACGGCGCGCACGCGCTACGCCTAATTGCGTTTCTAATTTTGTTTTTTAAGCTTGCAATCGTGACGAGGATAGAAATTTACCGTTTTTGTTTATAAAATGTTCCTCCTAATTTTAAACAAGTTTTTATTGTTTAATGATTCGAATTATAAGTGCAGTATAGGATTTTTATAGTTTACTTCAAGAATTTTTTATGCAAGAATTATCATTTTAATATATTGATAAGAGCCTAATCAATAGTAAAAAAAACTTTAATTTTTCCTGAAGATTACAATGTACAATAAATTTTGATCGGAAATGTTGCTTAAATTAAAATGAAAAATTATCTCGATTACATTAAACATTAAGATTTATTATTGTTCATATTATACTTGAAAAAATCTATCGTGAAGATAAATGACTTTGTAATCAACGCGGCAGCTTTCTCGGAGGAACCTTTACAAGTCATCGCAACAAGCCACTCGACATCCCTCGCAAGCTCGTCTTATCGTAGCCACATACTGGCGTGGACGTTTTCTCAGCGAGGCTCTCGGGCTAAGACGCTCCACGGCACCTTGAGCTCGCGTAATTACGGGGAGAAAATTAAGCACCGGGGGAGAAGGACGCTCGCGCCCTTCGTCGCCCCCGCTTTCGCGTCCGTCCGTCCGTCTGCGTCGCGACGCAGCCGTTAACGGGAGGAGCGGCCCAAAGGTATGGCGCGCGGGCGACAAAGACGCCGCCGAGGACGCGCCGAGCGAATGACAAGGGGGGGCACCCGAAAGAGAGGAAGCTCGTGAGCCAAGTCGACCGCGACGGCTGCTGCGCGCCTCAGATCTCGGCAATGGATCGCGCCACAAAGCGCCCATTAAAAGATCATATCGCCCGCCGTTGCCGCCGCTATCTGGGGAGAGCGGCCTCGCGGATCTCTCAACCCTCTCCGTGCTTAAAATACACCGAGGAAATTGACGGCGCTTCGGCTCGCTTCTTTTCGACTATCGCGTGGCGGTGCGCGCAAGGGGTATCGATGCTTCTTTTTAAATTAATAGCAAAATTCAACGCGTTTCACCAACTCAAATTTAGTTTTTATTTATATTTATATACCTATGGTATACTTTTTGATTTTTGGCGCCACTCAACCGGATATTCTCATGAAACAATGCTTCGCAACATCCTGCCTGTTTTTAAGTGAGGATTGCAAATTTTTTTCTGGTACTACCCTTGTGAAAATTAGAGAGAAAAAAGTGAGTGCTGGTCGAAACGATGGTTAACAAAGGTAATCATAATTTCAGCTTGTGAAAAAATAATTTGGATTAAGTGAAACTTTTTGATAAACTAAGGTGCAATTACTGAACTGAAGGGAAGAAAGAAGTATATAAATTATTTTATCAATTGCAGTTATTTACGCAAAGTATTCGCCATAATTAGCAGTCGACTGAGGAATTTTAATAAATTAAACCTTATTAGCTCTCTCTCAATGCTAAATAACGTATATGCTCGGCCAAGCGTCGAGGCTAACTGAGGAGTTAGGGACTGGCTGTTTATGTTGGAGAAAGTACGTAAGTCTGTGTATGGAAGTAAAGAGGGTAAAAGCCCTTACTTATCCAATGCACAAATAAGGTATTTCGAGTGCATTAATTATCTTGGAAATTTAATTAAACTCGAAAATTTTCAATTGAAACTGGAATGAAAAATTTTGAAAATAACTGGCGAATAAAAGTCGAGGTAATTTGACGTAATTCGAAAGGTCTATAAGGTCGAGTAATTAAATATCGATTGTAATTATCATAAGCTGCTTTCTGCTTAACTAGGTATTCGCAGGCTACTCAATCCTTTTGACCGTGATTACGGAACAGTTAAGCCTGATGAACCCCTATTCAGCATCTTCGATCTATCGTAGGCTTACCCGTGGCAAGTTCAAACGGAAGCCAATTTTATGCAATAAACTCTATAAGTTAACTGCAACGAAAGCAGTCCCGAACATTTCTAAAAATTTTTAACATTCCTAATGCATCGTATCATTTTTTAATTATATTAAAGGTATACCGTAACTTCAAAAGTGCGCTACATTCCTGTAATTAGGGAACATAATAATACGGCGAAACTAGGTTCATCGCGCATACATTTTTCTCGAGAAGCGAGGGTACCAATTTAAATGAAAATGCGCTCCACGAGCAAAACTGCAGCGTTAAAAAAGTACATCGAGTCTTCTAATTGCCACCCGGGCACGTAACATTATCAGCATGGAATTATAACTCGCCCCGGTAAATTGACGCACGTGACACGTATACGTCGCGCCGAGGCGCGCGTCGCCGTATGATACGTTCGCGGGCGGAACAAGAGCAAGGCTTTTCAATACGTCCTCGGCAGTCGCCCTTTATCTTACCGTACGAAGTTTTCAAAGTACCGCCATTCTCAATGGGGGCTGTCCTCGCTTCCTCCCCTTTCTCTTCCCACCCTCTCTTTTCTTCTCGCGTGCATAAAGGCGCGCGTGTGCCGCCCATTCGTACGTATTCCGCGCGCTGTATACGCGCGGCCACCTTTTCTTCTTTCCCTCGAGCCAGCTCTACTCTCCTGACGTGTCTTGTGAAATGGCCAAGGGCCGAGATAGCGATATCTGTTTTTCCACTTTATCGTCTTGTCTCAAGCTCTAAGGACGGTTTTATCGATTTGACGCGATTTTCTCCGCAGCTTTTTTAAGTGTACTTTTTATTTATTTTTACTCGCGCACGCGTTAAATATTAGAGATTTTCGATAAGTTCAAACTCTACGCCGTTAAAAACGCCACCAGATAAAAGGATGAAGATAAATTTTAGTCGACGTAGAAAATTAATTCTTGTTTTGTCAAACAGTCATTGGTCTTCATTTCGCCGTGTGTGAGATGTGCTCGCGTATAAGAGCAGAGGTAGCGTGCGGAGCGCGCCGTCTCGTTACGGGGAGGCCGAGGACGAGACGTCGGATGCAGGAAGACACCTCCTTCCACGAGTCCCGGGGCGATCCTCGAGGAGGGCCCGCATGCCGCCGGCGGGCAGGACACGCGAGATAAGCATCGATCGGGCGGCGCGCGTAGCGTGCAGCGCGGAGAGCCCAGACGAACGAGTAACCCGGCCGAAAATTGCCTCCTCTTGTCTCTAATTATTTTCATTCTCTGTAATCGGGAGCGCGATAATGCAAGTCTACGGGCGGCAAGCGTCGGCCCCTTCAGGAGACGAGCGTGTGCGCACGACTCGAGGGGTCGGGGATGCTGCTTCCGCGATGTGGGTGGATTTAAGTTATCGAAGAGGATGACTCCATTTCGAGAGGCTGCTTTGAAATGCCAAATTAGCAACAATGTTGTTTCTGCGATTCTATTACGAAGAGATTTAAGAATTTTTATTATCTATTCTAAATTTAAATTACAGTTTTTAAACACTTTTTTTTACAAGATCATATTTTAAAACGTATTCAATTTTTTCTGTAATGATCAAGTAAGAATTTAAGTGTCTATTTCGATAAAGATGATGTACGAAAAAAATCAGTTGGTCAAATACGATGAAACTGCGGTAAAACATCCATGTCCATCAAAACATTTTGTTTGTTCAAGTCCACCTAAATTGCTAATCCCTAAAAGTGAGCGCAAATTAACAAGCAAAAAGTGCGCAGGCAAAACAGCCCCATCGAATCAGCATAAACGCGAGTTGGTGTACACGCGGATAAACACGTACGCGGTGAGCGCGAGAAGACGCGGAAAGCGGGGCGCGCGCGCGGCCTCGGTTATGAAGGGCGCGGGCGGAACATTAACGCCGTGGAGAGACACTCGGAAAGCAGCGAGGACGACGTGGATAATTATCCGCTCTCGCGCGCGGGCCGCGCGTATAAATCCGTAGCAACCGGGGCGGTGGCGTCGGCGGTGGCGGCAGTCACCTCGGCGAAGCCAATTTATTTAATTCCGGGCGGAGGGGGACGAAGGTGAGAGGCCGAGCCGCCCTTTCCGCGGCGTCTCGTGAACCACTTGTCGCCGCGTTACGGCGCCATAAATTCAGGCGCGCCCGGTGCGCCGTGGACGAGCTCCCGGGTCCGCGGGATGAAGTCCTCCGAGGTATACGCCGGGCCTGCTGCCGCCGCCGCTTCTTCGGACGCCTTATCGGATGAAGATACACGAGGGGTGGCTTCTCGATGTTTGAACGACACACAGGGGGATGATATCCTATTTGCCGAATGCGATTAGTCTAACCTCGTTGATATCGGCGAAATGTAGATATTTGCTCGCAATATTTGATTGACCGCGGAACTCGTGCAGAGGAAGTCTATTAGCTCATGTGATTAGTAAATTTGTTGAATCCCTCTAAAAAGAACTTCCAAATTTACTGAAAGTTAGAAAAATGGGCTCTACTAATCGTTAAATAGTTGAGCACACGTCACTTATTTTAGTGCATTTAGATGTTTTTTATTTAAATTATTCACAACATTTGAAATACTCCTAATCAATGTAGGTAGTATTATTTATTTTATGCTTAATTAAAGCTCACTTTTTAATAAAATATCTCCTTGAATAGATCAATCAATCATCGTAATTACAATAGCAAAATCTTGCCGCACTCATAAAAAGAAAAATCTCCAGCCCGGTAGTACGCAGAATGAGCGACGGTGTCTTTGTCGGTCCGCGTTGCCACTCGTTCGTACACTCCCTCCTCTTCTCCGTGCTCTTTCTCCTTCCTCCCCCACGGACCGGTTTAAAGCGTATTAATTAACCCTTTATTAGAGTCGAGCGAAAACCGCTAGGCTGGCGCGATGAGCTCGATTCAGCAGCGGCGGCGGCGTGCAAACTCCCCGGCGCTCTGGATGAGGCCTTCCTTGTCATCCAGTATTTATGAAAAGCCGCCCGGATACCTCGCTCCTCTTCTTATGTCAATTTTCTCCCGCGAGCACTCACTTTTACGCTGGCGCCCGAGTTCATTTTTAGTGGATTAGATGGCAACGAGTTTTCGCGAAGATGCGCCGCCGAGTTAACTTCGCCGTACTTCGATTCTATTTTAGCGAACAAGTTTTCTTCATGATTGAAAAGGTGACAGGCTAATCTTCATTCAACGGGTAAATGTGTCAATTTTGAATAAAGTAGCAAAATTTTTACTAAAATTTATATGGAAAAAGGTACTAAAAATTGTAATAGTAAATTTTAATGTTTTCGAAGGCACATTGAGATAAAAAATCGCGCCATTCTCTTGTATAATGAAATTTATAAAATTTCAAGTAACTTTTAAAAGAAACTACTTTAATTTTTACAAGAAACTATTGCGATTTATAGCAAACCATGTTTTGCGCGTAAGTGTACGCAAAAAGAATGAGAGTAGGTTGTGTCATTTATTAACGTAATGAAATTAATTCGAAGTAAATTAAGCTGTTTGAGTTAATAAAGAAAATATCCCAACAACTCAGCAGTTTCTCGGAAATATCGCCCGCTCATATTTAAAGTAGCCGCGGTAATGAACATCGAGTACTTAGACTGCTCGGGAGCTCGGGAGGCACCGCGCGAGAGAAACATTAACGACACGGAGGAATGTACGCGGGGGCGATGGAGAAAACAGGATGCATTATTAATGCCGGCGTATAGGTAATTAAAGTAAATGGCTTAATTGCCAGGACGTCGCGGAGGAAGGAGCGGCCAAGGCTGCGCCTACGCTAACGGCGGGGACGGGGACGTCTCGCTGCCGCTTCTTCTTCTTCTCGTTCCTTCCTTCGTCAACAACAAAGTTTCTATTAAATTTCGTATTTACCCACGTCGAGGAGCCGAGGAAAATCGTCGAGCGTAAAGGTATGGGCTCCGGGCGAGCTCGCCTCTCCAGCACTATTCCTTTTCCGCCTCTTCGCGGAGCGTGTAGTTCAATGTACGACGCCCGATTTTGATTCGATGAGAAAATCGCATGCAACTTCCGTTCGCATCGATCGACTTCAATATATTGGGTGTCCTCGCTAATGTTTATTTTGAAACAGGTCGTTGAAAATATAACTAATTAAATAATAAAAACCTTTTCAAATGTAAATTGAAGATCGTACCAAAAATTACGGAAAAGACACTTACTACATACAGTGGAAATTGTTACATGAATTCTATAAATATTTCACCCTGATTTTTCCCTATAGAAATTACTAACGCACTACTCCGGAATTTCGTTTTTCTCGTAACTTTTATGGCGATTTTCACATAAATTTTACGAGGAAATTCTCTTAGTAGATGTAAGATTAATTTATTAATTTACTCTTTACTACTTTCCTTTTATGAAATCTCAGTGGCACGCGAATATTTACGTCAATGCAATCCGAAACATTGAGCCCGTACAAGAAGCTGATTTAAAAAAATGGGAGGCGCGCGCGAAACACAATGTAAGAGCACAGCAGTACACCTCAGAAGAATAAAAAGAGACAGATGAGGCGGAATGGCACGCGGGTAAAAGTGAAAGAAGCTCGTTTATCCTGCGAACGACTCGCATATATCGGCAGTAACGCTAGGTACGCGGGGCCCGCGCACTCTTCCCTTCCCGCGTGTGTCCTCGTGTGTGTACGCTTGAGGGGTGAGTGTGCTCAATTTGCCACGTCGAGGGTCGCTACGTACAACTAGCGAGACCTTAAGAGAGAGAGAGAGAGAGAGAGAGAGAGAGAGAGAGAGAGAGAGAGAGGGAGGGAGAGAGAGAGCGTAAGGGGTCGTCTCTCCGGAGATGTAGGGCCTCGGGTGCTACGATGTACGACGGGATCTAGATGAGATTGTCCCGCTAGGCGCCTTTCTCTCTCTCTCTCGCTTGCTTGCTTGCTTGCCGATGCCTGTACGATCACCCTTTAGCCCCTTCCGAGAGTCCCCTTATATACGATAAACTCTTAGGCGGAGAGGAAGACACGCGTGGAATGTACACTTGGCTTTTTATGGGAGAACGACGAGGACTCGATTTTCAAAACGACGGCAATTTAATTACCCGTAAGAGGGAGGAAGAAAGCTCCTGCGCAGCGACACGTGGAGGCTCCTACTAAAGGGTAGTTATTGAAGTTACTGGCGATGCGAGCTATTCAGAAAGCACTAAGATTGGATTCACTATAGTACTGATTTTTTAAATTAATCGAGAAATGAGTGCACTGATTTTATTTATTTCAATCCTCTCATTTCTCATCGATTAATTATCTAAAAATTTAGTAGACGTCGAATAGTTTAGCAGGTAACGTATAAAAATTTCGCCAATTTCTTATGAAAATTTCCTGAACAAAAAACTGTATTATTATAATTATTAAAATTAAGTCTGCCAAGTTGATTAAAAAAATGATAGGTGCAATTAAAATACCGAAATATAAAAAAAGTATATAGTCTTTAAGAAATGATGTCGTAAAGCGCTCGCGTAGATATCCCCATCAGCTGTTACAGCACTTGGCGAGCCAGGCACCTTTCGTCGCTCGGCATCGATGATCGCGCAGCTCCGTAAACTTTAACGACGCGCGCCGCGATTTAATTACACCGGCAAGGCATCTCCCGCTCGCCCCGGCTTTAATTATAAAGCGCGCTGTTTGCTAAATTATGACAATATGTGTCGAGAGAGAGAGCGAGAGGAGGTTCCAGTGTCGGAGCTCGCGCATCGCCTGGAATAAAGGCGCGCGCCGCCTCTTGGCGCTAGGCTCGTTCGAACGTATAGGAAAATAGGGGGAGGCGGGGTGGGAGTTATATATCCGACACTGATCTCCATATCTCGGGCGCAACGTGCGCTTGATGGCCTTATCCTTAGGCGAAAACCTCGTCAAGGACTTGCTTGGCGCGCGGGGCGAACTTGAGAGAGAGTTTAGACACGCGAGCGAGGGAGAGAGGAGGAAGCCCCGGATGTGGGACTAGACAATGGCGGATATTAGAGGGGAGGGGTATAAAGTAGACGACGAGCTGTCGATATCCAAGGCCGGAGTAACGCGAGTAGAGGAACTCGCGGGGCGCGACTCGGCTCTCGGGTTATCGAAACCGCGCTGCGCTGCGAGTTGGCCCGTGCCCGGCGCAAGATGTAAACGGAGACGCATCGCCGCGAGTCTGTTACGTCGCGGAGAGCCGTTGTTATGCCGTCGCTTAATTGAACCGTGGAGCTGAATCATTTTCATTTTTGTTGCTCCGGGAAGCATCGAATTACGATCGCGCCTTGCTATTTTATTGGACGAATCGCTGATAAATTTATTTTTTTTGCGCGTGTCATTTCTTCGATATATTTAAAGCGACGTAGAATAAATTTTGTAAAGATATCCAAGGAAGATTCAATTTTAATTTACTCATCTCCGCGCCACAGATTGGCCCGTAAATATTTATTCCCGAACCGAGGAAGCGAAAAAAAAGAAGGAGAAGCAAATCCGAAGGGAGACGAGAACTTTAGCCGGGTTATGATTGCCCCCGCTCGCAGTATCCTCGCGTTTCGACGAAATTGCTGCCACTATATCCCGAGTCGAGGGTTGAGGTCGAGGCGCTCGCTCGTAGGGCCGAAGAGAAAAAGAAAAAGAAAAAAAAAATATAAGGAAGATCGCGCGCGGAGAGGGAAGTCACCCGGTGGCGCGGTCCGTTTGTCCCGCGGCAGGCATCGGCGACGACTGCGTCGCGGATCCCGCGCGGAGCTGCTTAATGGAGCTCGAGCCATTCTGGAAATTTGATCGGCGAGAACAGGCAGCCAGCCATTCTTCCTGCCTCGTCTGCGCGAGGCCGCGCCGCTCGTATACACACCGAGGTCGCTCCGGCTTCCGTCTCGCGCGCGTCCCATTCCACGACGGCGGATTCGGAGCTCCCTCTACCCCCAACTTTGATTTGATTCCGCTTCCTTCCATTCCCGCGTCGTCGTCTTCTTCGGCGCGCTGCCTACGAGACTCCGCGCGCTTGTCTTTTTCCCCCCGGCGGCCGTCTCTTTTCTTCGGGAACTACTCGCGCTGGATCCCCGCGCTACAAATCTCGCGCGGGAGGCGGAGAGAGAGGCAGCGATTTTAAAGAATCCCCGAGTCCGGGTTATTGGTAGTTTCCTAGGCGATCTAGCCGGATGCGGGTATTGGCCGGAAAGATTTTTCCCTTGACGTAGACGCCGGGGAAGGCACGAGCCGAGTTACGGTCTTCCTGTAGGCTCGTCTCAGACGTTCGATTATTTATCCGCGACTTCTAATGCGGCGTGACGAATTTTACATTGACTGGGAATTTTTTAAATAATAGAAATAAAAATTTTAGTAGTCCAATTTAAGTCCAAAATAAGAAAGATTTCATACACTCATCATAGGCTAAGGATGATATTTCTATTAATTTTATTTCCATTCTAAAAAAATTAATTAATTAAATTTCAACGTAAAATGAAAGTACTCTTATTCGATATACTCACGAAATTTGTATGAAAAATATTGCACATTTCACAATAAAACAGAAATACAATTATTTACTGTGTAGTGTTTACTTTGAAGTTTTTTAAAATTCTATGAAGGCTTATTATTTTCTTATATTGAACATGTTAAAACTAATCATGGTTACTTTCTATTAAATTTTATAAACTTTTACAAGAAAACGTAAATTTCCAGAAGCTAACACTCGGTGATCCATTCAAAGTCCACTCCGCAACAAGTTGCCAATCAAAAGTAATAACCTTGGGACGCGATAATTAAAAACAAGCATCCTAATTTCATTCGAATCAACTTCCAAACGAACCGTAGGTCCCCAGCAAACAGTCAGATTCGAAAAAGCCACTCTTCCGCGCGATCCCTGTTGTCACACCACTCGCACACGCGTGTACGCGAACTTTAATTAGCTCCGGGCCTAAAGGTGACGCCGGGTCGCTTGACTCCGAAGCCACGTCGACGAGGATGCGTCACTGCATAAAATCCCGCGGATAAGGAGCCGCCGCGGAGGCAGAGGGGCAAGGGTCAAAGAGAGCCAAAGGGGAGAGAAGGATATTATGTTGGCGATTTGGGAAGGTTAGGCTTGTTTGCATGGCCATTCTCTCGGCGCAACCATCATCGTGCCGGGAACCCCTCGCCGCTGGTCATTACTCGGACGGCAAACACACTTCGACCCTTGGTCAGCTGTCTCCCTCTCTCTCTCTTCTCTCCTCCTCTGTATTGGCATAAGATTCGCATTTAAATGAGATCCCATTAATCTACGAGGAGACGACAACGACCACGGGACGATATTGAAAATTCGAAGGAGGGTCAAGGAAATTGGTCAGCGGTTTTTCTTACTCCTGCTTTTGTGATTTAGCTCTCAATTTATGGCCGGACTTGGCGAATTCCTCGACGAGTCGTAAAGCTGCTTGCTTTTTAAGTATATCGCCCCGTAAAGGATGCGCTTTACGGAGCAATGAAAGGAACAGTTGCGAGGTCGTTGAAAATCAACATTTTGGGAGGAGAATTTCAAATTTAAATATTAAACGTACAATACTGTCCAATTTATTTAGTAGGTACACTAACTCATTATTTCGCGACAATTCAAATATAACGAACGCCCGCAGGCTTCCGCAATAAAAAAAAAACAACCTCGGACTTTTGAGAAAGGAGAAGCAGGGTGGAAGGAAAAAAATCGACCCTCTCGACCCGCTCGAGAGATGACCAGAAGAAGAGACCGGTTCGTCTCGGAACTTTCTTTGCCGAGTCCCGGGAGGCAAGTGACCATCGCGCGCGTTATGAAAGGGTGCAACGCCGAAGAAAGACGCGACCAAGATACGTCCGCGAATAATGGTGGAGGAGGGAGGGGTGGAAGGGAGATTCGCGAAGGGAGAGAGATCGAGGTCTAAGCACGTTCTCACCCTTGGCGCTGGACCACGAGGACCCTTGCCGGGGCCTAACGAGCGGCTTTGTCATCTCTCCCGGTACGGCTTGGCCCGTTTGCACTTTGTCTCCTGCGCGGACTCCGTCTCTCGCTCTCACTCTTTAATGATGGCTTTTAATGGCCGAACGCGCGTAAATATCCCGTTGCGTATTTGCACGGTCAAGCTGTCCGGTAATCGCTTTAAGTGATTAACGATGCTTTCGACGACTCTGCAAAAATATGTTTCGAGGTACACTTCCTTCTGTTCTTATCAGCTTTGCGGAACATTAATATCATCGTAACTGAACTTCTGTGTGTTTGTAACATTATATAGATTTGTGGATGTATTTATAAAAGTATCCGGAAAATATTAATCCAAAAATAAAAGAAGACTAAGCATAAAAGAAGCATTTTCCGAAAGTTTATTCTTGACAGTACGTATAAAAAAATTCACTTTTGTTTTTGCTCCATTGAAGCGAAAAGTTTTGAGTAAAAAAAAAGCTTTTAGCGTGGGAGGAGGGCAAAATTGATTTACGTCAAAGATAAGCGCGCGACGTTTCGCGCGCGGCGCAAAAGTCACAAACGACAGTTTGCCGGACAGTTTCTTGCGGCCCTCGATTCGCAGCGACGCCTGTCCGGGGTATTGCGCGAGCGAGCGACAGAGGCAGCCTGGAAATTACACGGGGGCACCTCGGCGTCGCGCCCTGGGACTTGGCAATCAGTCAGCGCTCACGAGCTTTTCCAAGGTGACCCCTCCCTTTCTCCTTGCGGCGACCCCGCCCCACCCGCGCGACAGCGTTCCATCACTTCCGGTCTTGATGTATGCGTGCGAGCCGCGTTGCCGTGAATCGCCCATGAATATATGAATCGAGGCTGGTAGATGAAGTTCCGAGTCCTAACGTGCGGTAGCGCGTGGCTCGTTGAGCTTCGCTCTTCATCGGACTGTCTCTGATGACCGTCGAGCTTTCGTTACTACATTGTGCTTGCATCTAATGGCTTTGGAAATGTATTTTAAAAACAAGTAGCAAAAAATAAGATAAGCAAAAGATGACTTTATTGCAGTTTTATAAATATTAACTTTTCCTGGATAGAAACTCTGCATCTTATAGTATTCATTTTTATGTAATAATAAAATAATTTGCTGAAAAGTTGATAAAATGTATAAATATCATTCTCAGTAGATGGTCTGTAATATCGAAGATCCAATAATGTCCAACTATTGGTAGTGGGGCATTGCCGACCAAACCCAAGAGAGAGGGTCATAATCGTGCGTAAGTCATTTGCTTTCGGTTATGGTCTACGAACAAACAGCTGGCCCTCGCGACCTCCTACCCCCCGAGCGCCGAAGAGGCGAAAGTCCAAGGCTTTCGAGAGGCTTACCAAGTCGCGCCTCCCAGTCTCTCTCTCGCTCTCTGGTAACTCAGCTCTCGCGATATTACAGGGTGGTAATAGAGTTAATTGCCGACACCGAGAGCGAGCAGGCGAGCAAGAGAGCGAGAGAGAGATCGGCGGCGGCAGGCTTACAACTTGAGACACGCGGCGCACCTGATACCAACAAATTGCCCTGCTTCTTACCTTACGCGGCCGAGTTTATCCTAAGGATGCGCACCGGCCATTACAAGGGTTGCGCGAGCGAAGAGACACCGTAGCGAGGGAAATCTCACTCGTTATGAGGGTTCGCGCTTGAATAAGAAAGTGAAGAAGGGTCAAGTGGGCGCCCTTGCCTCGCCGGGATTGCCGCGCAGACGCTGCTGGGATTATGCGGGGCTTTAACTGCTCTGGTTTCGCCAAAGGCTTTCTTCAAAAGCTAATGCTTGTTGAAATCGAGTGTGAACATTTTTGTTTCTTGTAGTTTTAGCTAGGTGCCCTCTAGTAACTCAGCTTTATTTTAAGAACATGTAAGAAGAAACTGTTTCGACAGTGAACTGTAGGCATCGTAAATATTGACGATGAAAATATATTATTTTTTAAAATAGACGTGGACTTGTTGACTCCTCGACCCCAGCAGTTCTAAGATAATAATTTGTAACTTAATAATCTTTACCTTCTGCGCACTACCCACTTGTCAAAGCTAGCCCCTAATCGCCGTAATCATCTTAACTTTTGTCTCATTATACCCGCGACTGATTAGCGCGTACAAATGAATATGGTCCGGCAAACGAAATATATTAGCCGAGCCGCGAGTCCTGATTTATAATGGAATTTGCGCCGGGGATTAAGCGTCGCTCGAGCACGATCCCGTGGTATTCTCTCTCTGTCCGTCGTTTGAAAGTTAGCGGGCCGAAAGTGTGAAGCCGTGAAAGTACAACGCGGGGACAAAGTGAGTCCGGCTCCGAGCGAAAAGGGAGGAAAGAGAGGGAGGGAGAGGCCGGTGTATCCCGTTGTCCGCGTAATTCGACGTAGGACCGTCCAGAGAGCCGGGAGAAAGAGAGCGCGGGACACACATTCGGCGCGAAATAGGATAATGCTTCAGGAGCCGGTGTCTCTGCCGCGCGCTTTCTCTCGCTCGCCGAGGGACGACGCCGGCGCGTAACACAGAAAAGACATTAACCGTGTTGCAGCGCGGGGATAGCGTGTCGCAGAGGAGAGCAAGAAAGAGCTGTGCCCTTGTTCACTCGCTCTTAGACGCGTGTGCGCGCGAAGCGCGCGGCACTGTGACAGAGAAACCGCGAGAACCATTGGTCGTTAAGACAAAGAAAGAGAAAGAGAGAGAGAGAAACTAGTCCTCTCCGGTTGCAGCTACGTCACCCTGCGTTGACTTCATCGGAGGATGAAAATCGTTCGCTATTAAACGCGATATTTCGTGATGCATAAAAATTTGTAAAATTTATTTAAAATACGAAACAATACATTTATGGTAGGATCCCATCGATTACATAAATGTAATGATATTATAATTGGAAAATAATTTGCCAGCAAAGGTTTTTACAAAAGAAGTCAATAAGATTTCGTGATATCTGGTAAGTAGGCTTGCTACTACATTCTGACCTTTAACCTTCTATGCTACTTCGTCACCTACTCGTTCTCGAATTACGTCGAGCACGCGATCACGGCAAATCAAATCGCTTCGAACTTACTTCTTTGCTTGGCTCGATCGGTTCGTGTTTCGCGAATAGCTGCCGAATAATTTGATAGTATCAGATTACATCGATGAAAGGAACGAACGCGCGTAACAGGATTTTTTAGCGCACGATTCAGTTTACTCATCCCGCGCTAACGCTACTGATTTACGTTAAGCAAACCATCCAAGAGGATTTCCAACAAAAATAACCTCGGCAACGATTTAGCGCGCTAACTCTCGCTAATTGCCAATTTCATCTTCAAATTCGAAATTCATTACGTACTTCCAAAGCCGAGTAAAAACGCCAACTCGAAATTCGCGCGGAGGGAGGAGCGCAAACACACCGCGGCTCCGACTAACCGAGCGACGTGCATAGAGCGCGTCGAATCACGCAAATGTCTCTTTACTTTAAAATATTTATCCAGCGGATTAGCGGCGAGTCTAAACTTTGTTGGAGAGTCTCCTAAAATCGGCAGCGGGAGGCAGATTTGAAAATCCGAATTTAGGACGGGCGAGCGAAAGAGCGAGAGGGGGAGGAGCCGCGAGGGTTCGTGCATCGGTCCTAATTAAATGGATAACGAGCGCCGGTTAAATCCGGCTCTTTCGGACGCTGTACCAGCAGATAGAGTGAAGTAATAGTTATTCGGAGGGCAAGGAGGGAGGCGCGGAGACGAAGAGAGGCAAAAGCTGCGCCATTATCGTTGCCGCAGGAAATCATAATCGAGAAATTGAAGAGCCGTCCGGCCGCTCTCTGCGAAGTGCGCGCGGAAAATCAAAGTTCCAGTGGTATTAAATGCTAATGAGAGAATAGCCTCGATTCTCCCTGCGCTCGAGAGCTTGTTTGGAGTTGCGAGCGTATAGAGCCACGCTTGGGTATTAATTAACGTGATCGAAATTTTTTTACTGTTTTTACAACCTTCGGTTTAATAGTTGGAGGAAAGGAGCTCACTAGTTTGAATTTGAAGGGCTGCGAGAGATTAATTTCGAATGTGCGCCCCTTGTACGAAAATTATAAATATCGGGAGCGAACGTGGTTGTAAATTTAAAGAATAATTTTATTAACTTTATGAAACAATTACTCTTTTTTTTTTTTTAAATAATGCATTTTTTTTGTACTTAATCACGTATCAAGATTTTTTCATTCGTTCGACCGTTTCAACCGCTTGAGGAGGGAAAAGTTGAGCTCGTGCAGGTATAGTTATCGGTACAGTTCAGGCTTTCGATTCGATCCGAGTGAAGTCCGTCGGCGCGGGATTAAGAAAACGGAGCGTCCAATTTTTCCCTCCTCGCTCTTGAGTAAGAAAAATAAAGATCCAGCCCAGAGAGCGAAGGTCGAACTTTAAATTCTCGCGACCCTTAATCCGTGGCTTAAAGGGCTTACCCCCTCGCGCGTCGGATTGCTCGTCAGAGAAAGAGAGCAGGCGAGCGGGATAGAGAGAGAGAAAAAGCTCTTGGGCGCGGCCGAGGAGTAGGTTTATTAGCACCCGGATTTCGAAATTCTTTTCATCGCGACACAAGCGTGCCCGCGCGTTTACATAAGCGAGTTCCCCAGATTGCCTTTTTGATATGTAGATAAGGGGGGAGGGCGCGAGCGCCGCTTTTACGCCGTTTACGCCCCCGTGGCCCTCTTTACACCATCGTCCCTCGCCACCTCTCGCTTATGCGTATGGGCGCTTTTTAGCCACCTTAGCGAGTCGAGACGAGTTTCGTACTTTGCTCGTTAAAGGTTCTAGCGAATAATTTCACTGCTGTAAACTGAGTTTCGCTTTTTATTTATATTTCGCTTTTTTTGTAAACTTTTACTTTGGAAGTTTATCTCATTTTTAGCTTTACACGCACGAGTAAAGCCGATCCACCGCCGGACATCCCAATATCTTTACCGACATTTCCGAATCGTTTTCCTCGGCGCAGATGCGATTTCCTCGGCGGAAATCGTCAAGTTAGCCACGTGACGATAGCGCCACGCCGTACAGCAATCGGGCGATTTCTCGCTCGCCGAAAAGGCTGCGAGGGAGAGGGCGAGTTATGGACGGTGGCGGAGGCGGTGGCGGCGCCGGCGCGGCCCGTGACCGGGGATATAAACAAATTATACGCGAATGGTTTCTTGGCGGTGATTAGCGGTAAACCTCGTTAGGAAAGTTTCGGCCGGGCCTCCGCCCTTCTAGGGCCCGGGACGGCGTGCGCGTGTTGCGAGTGCCGACTGCTGCGCTCGTCTTTTGAGGGGGTTACGGGGGTCCCCTGTACGTGCTGGTCTTCGATGTTTACCCTTCCGCTGCGCCTCGCTTATTTTTGAAATGTCGCGCGCAAGTATTTTTAGTTTAAACAATATTTTGCATTGACGATGTTGTTAATAATAATTTATGTTGTGGAACTGATGTTCTTTTTAAAACTAGTTGGGCAGATGAATTTGTTACATAAATTCAAAGACACTGGAGAATTTTTTCGTAAAAATTGCTGTGGAACTCACCGTAACAAAAAGCTCCGGAAGTAGTACGAGGAAAGCTCCGTAATTATTGCAGGAAAATCTCAGAAATTCGTAGCTTCTCATATCGTTTATCAATCAATCAAAAACGATTACATTTGTCAGTGTGATTTTTACGGTGAGTTTTACGGGAAATTTCCCACAAACCAAGACTACAGTGCAATTTCTAATCACTTTTCTTTCAGTATTATAAAAACTACTATAATATCTAATCGTGATGTGTTGGGTGTGCACTTTCTTTCTTATACCTTGAGAAATTAAAAAGAAATTTATTATAAACCGCTGAAAATAAAATAAAATAAAACAAAATAAAGCATCAGTATTTCGTCATAATTAACGAAGAAGAATGCATCGCGATAAATCCTTTTAAAAAATTACAAAACGTAAGCCAATAAAGGAGTTTCGGCAAACAACAAAGGATTAAAGTCGCAGAAAAACAGCATCGGCGAAAGACTCGTCCCTCGCATTTGGAAAATCCGCCAGCCCCTTTAGTCTCCCCGGGGGAATCCTTTTACGCGATTCGAGGAGTCGCGGCGGTAAGTGCTCGCGCGCCCCGGCGAAGAGAGCGAAGGGGAAGCCGGGGCGCCGTATATCCGCGCGATAGTTCCTCGTTATTGGCTCGTTTCATTCTCGCGCTCGCGCGCAGAACCGTTCATTTACTTCTATTATCGCGGGTAAACAGATTTGCCAGCGTTGCGCGTCTGCAAAAATTACTCTCTTCTTTCGCCGCGCTCTCCTTTCCTAGGGCACGTCGTCAGCGTTCCTTTTTCACCGGGTCCTTCGGACGCACGCCGATCTTCTCGTTCGCTCTCTGCTGGTTTCTGCTCCGCGGGCCAACGTAATTACGCGGGAAACTATCTGTTAGGCGATGGTCTCGTAGGGAACGTTCGGGGACTACGGTCCGCTGATTGGAGTTCGGTCGAAGCAAGTCGCAGCTTGCTTAGGCTTTGGAGACTACTGGCGCACGGTACTCTGTGATTTTAGACTTTCGAAATGTGTGTCTTTCTTTTGTATTTTTTACGCAAACGACAAAAATATTTTAACGGAGTGAATTTCATCGAAAACGAAAAGTTACCCAGTGGACGAGCGGGTGAATGAAGCTAACGTCGGGCGAGTTGATGGAGCGCCGACGAATGAGAAATGGGAAGGGCGGAAACGCGGACTATATATCCACGGGTGTGGGGTAATCACACGACAGACAATTACACTGAGTCCCTGCGAGAGTCCGGTCCACGAGAGCGAGAGAGAGAGAGGGAACTGGCCAAAGGATTAAGAGACACTCCGGCTCCGGTTCGGCCAATTTCTTTGTCCCGCGGTTTTTCTTTTGTAGTTCTCGAATCACCGCAGTCGCGACACGTATATAGGAGAGAGAACCGAGCGCTGGTCTCTTTTTTCCCTGCTCTCCCCTCTCCTTTGTGTTTCGCCTTTCCATTTGATCTCTGATTAAAACTGACTCCAGGAAAATTCTCGCTTTGTTTTCGGAGTCGCTGGACAATCGGAAAGGGTATTGTACTGGAATCGGAGAATAAAAGTTTTGTTTGAAAATTTGGTTCCACGATCGATTTTCTCAAGTCATCTTAACTTTCGCAGTTTATAATTTTTTATTTCAAATTTTAAAAACAATTTTAAATAACGAAAGCACGACGAATTAACGCAGAGCTATTAGTCACTTGCTGTCTGAAATTTGACCGTACGTATATGATATTTCATGTTTAGAGAATTTCAGATATCTGCAGTAACGCTTTAATTTTCCGTTAATACGAAAAAATCAATAACAGTTCTTTTAAAATTTCATTAAAATAAATTAAAACATGAATTGCTGGTTGAAATACTCTTAAAATCACCTCTAAAATGATCGCTATCATTGCAATTCACTTGACTAACCAAAGTATCCGAGGTTCAGTTTCGTCGCGATGCACGAAGCGACTGGGACTCGCCGAGCGTTTAAACACTTACGGAGATAGGCAGATACGGAGCCGAGTGCAGCGGCAGCAGCAGCACGCGCGGAATTAGAAGACGGATAAAAGCCGATTTTACGAGCGGCGGAATTAGAATCGCGGCATGTCAAAGGGAGAGCCGGCGGAAGACGCGAAATTTCATCGGAAGCCCGCGCGGAGGATGAAAGAGTGAGGGAGAGAGAGAGAGACCCAGTCGTCGGTCCGAGTTTGCGAATTCCGAACCAAGGGGATTGCCGTATATTAAAGTACTTTTCGACTCGCGCGCAAGCTCTCCATACTCTTTCTCCCCTGCACCCGTCGGCTTTTCTCCCGATGACTCGCAGCTTTTACTCTCTCTCGCTCTTCCTGCCTCTCTTTCGCGCGATCCTTTGTCGCCGTGCGATTTCTCGGGGCGCGCGTGCACGTCCGGTGCTATACGTGCTCGACGAGCGAACAATTAGCCCAAGCAAGTTTAATCCTTTGCGCGTGATTCCGCGCTGGTGAAAATGAAAGTGCTAATATTTTTTATTTGAATCAATTTTAATTAATAGTATAAGTGTTATCAATTAATGTGTAATTTTTTTCTCTACAGGGCTTGTATCTAATTGTTCGAATATAGCATAGTTAGAAATGTACTGTGGGAATCACCTGTTGCTTTTCCCAATTCCACAAAAGATTTTTTTTAAAGTAAACGATAAATGCTCGGAAATATAGTCATTTCACATTCTAATAAGATAGAACACCAATTATAAATTGCTATCGATTTATAATAATTTCAGGTCTGTAATCATTGCAAAAAAAATTGATATTAAGTTTTCTCCATGCGAAACCATAAACACTGCGAAATAATACAAGTTCATTTCGATTCAATCTCCATACCGTTAAGAGTTCATTGTGAGCATCTAAGAAAACGGAAGAAGCTCGCGAGACAGCGCCCAGCACCTTCCGAGGCCGCGCAAAGAGATACCGGCCCTTCTCGAGACTGAGGAGTAATATCGCGGCCACCGCGAAAGTCTAAGTAATATCCGAAGTTGGCTATTACGCGAATGAACGACGAAATAAGCCTCGAAGTGGCGAGAGTAACTCGGTCGCGGTGGGCTTTCGCGTTATGCGCTCCTCGCCTTAGCCTCTCCCCCCTTCCCGGGCTCGCGCGGATTCGTGAGCCTCGCGCTTTGATGAATGAGCCTCGCATAAAGCTCGAAGTATGGTAAAAGCCGGCCGAGGCTGGCCGTAATATTCCTGCGGGTCCCGTCGCTCCTTTCACCCCCCACAGCCCACCCCCTCCAGACTTGCTTACCTCGCGTGGCTCCGAGCTTTTAGAATCGCTAATGACTAATGGCACCGAAAGGGGCTACTGACGCGCCGCTTCTAAATCAACCGCGCCTCTACCCCAGGTTTCGACGCGCTTTTTGCCTCGGGTGCGCGCATGAGGAAAACGCGGATTTTTTATGGCCTCCTTATATTAGAAGTTGAAAAGCTTCGGAGTAAGCATTTTTCATGATTACTAAAATTATAATCATTTGCCTGAAGTAATGGCGAAATATGACAAGAACAGTTTCTACCGCAATTGCTACGAAGAATTGAATTTCTGTGTATAAGACGAGAGCGTAATTGTATTTTTATGCGTTGTCACCTGCGAAAATCCCGTCGATTCGATAATTGACAGTGAAAATGACGTTTAGATTCCGAGCGAACGGCAGGGGGGCGAACGCCCCGGCGTGTGCCCTTCCCCGGATCTGACCATAACGGTCTATTTCCCATACGCGCCGGCTAAAGTTTATCGCAGCCGACGTGCGTGAGCAGAGCTGATCTAGGTGTCTCGCCGCGATATTTTTTCCCGGGCGTGAGGGGGCCAAAAAAGATAGAGAATCCGGAGATATACGGGGAGCGATCCGAGCCGAGACGACGGGGGGAGAGAAGGGGGCGAGAAAAAAGGAAGCGGCACGAAGTGGACCGACTAAAGGACGCTGTCAGTCTTGTCAGGAATCCGATGAAGTGTGCCGGCATCCATTAGATCTCCATCCCCTCCACCGGCAAATAATAAAAGTGCCATTAGGGCTTTAATCAATTTCACATGGCGCTAGGCACTGATTTATTAATAAATGTCAGGTTTTACATTTATTATCATAATATCTTTTAAATCTCGGAAATGTGCGGCTTTGGTAACGTGGATGTATAATGCTGTTTGATTAAGCAAGTCATTAATTTTTTATGAATTGATCATTTTTTTCGCGAAAATTTTTGTGCCCAATTTTTAAAATTCACGCGTATGTTAAACAAAAATTAATGTCAAAATTATTCTGATTTTTTATTACATTTCAAAACGAGTTACAATCTGTTTGATTACTAAATGACTTACAAGATAAGAATTAGATAAGAATTGCAAAAAAAGAGAATTTTAATACCGTTACTAATACACTTACTTTTTTGTTCATTAAAAAAAGTACGAAAAAAAAGCGCCTTAACTCGATTTAAAAGACAATAAATCAAGGTACACTCTGCAATTCGCCGATCAAAGGATAAAGCCGCAGCGCATCCCGGCTGCACAGGTCGCCGAGCGAGCGGGGCGCTTTATCCGCTTTAGCGCGTGCATCCTCTATCGCGTGTAAATCTGCGCCGCCCCCGTCCCCCCGGCTGCAGCCCCCCCGTATTAATCCTTCATCTCCGCTGCGCCGTGAAAAAAAAAGAGGAGCAAAAGAGAGCGACTGGTTCACGATCTGGAACGAAAATAATTGCTCCATGATTCTCCGTCTTCCAGCCTTTATCTCGGCGTTTTCCGCCCCCGCCTCCCGCGCGCTCCTCGGACCGACCGACAGGAGCATAAATCTCGGCCCGGGCGCGCGGGATCGTCGCCGAAAATAAGATAAAGTCGCCGGATAAGGGCACCGGGGCCCGGGGAGCGGCGCGCGAGTGGGGTGCCGCGGAAAAAGGCGAAAAAGGCAAATTCCCGAATAAACACATCCGCGCCTCTTTATGGCGGCACTTCGCCCGACGAGGAGGCAGAGGGGCGCTGCCCCGGGAGTAAAGATGAATGCGAGCGGCCTGTGTACCGCGCGCATTATTAACTCAACCACCGGAAAATGTCAACGGCACCGTTATGTACTCTCTCTCCTCTTATCTCCCGCGCGATCGCCTTTCTTTATTTTAGCGCCGAGCCGGCGGCCGGATTCGCCTCTTCACCCTGCCGGCTGCGGGTCTTTTTATCCTCGCGCGGTGGTGTGATGTCTCCGTTTTTTCTCTTTGCTCTTTAAGTGAATCCCGTTGCTTATGCCAATTGACGCGTAATCATTGCCTTATTCAAACGTTTTGTCTTGGAAAATATTTGATTTGTGAAGTATTTTATAGCGAGGTATTTTTGGTTTTTTTAAATAACTTTCTATAAACAGTGTATAAAAAGTAGTACATTCTATATTGTACAATATATTTAGTTATAAAATCGCAAGTTTATTTTACTTTTGTGAGTATCTGTTGAAACATCTTTAAAGAAAGATATTGGAATATGTCACAAAAAATTGTTTAACGCTTTATGAACATTTTGGATATATTGCAATTTTAGAAAAGACAGACTCAACTTTCTTGTAGAAACAAAAAATTCTTACCCTCGTAAAAAGTATTGGTCCGTTATCGTCATGCAGGAAACTAACGTTGCACAAAGCGTCAGCAGGTCGAGCGAATCTGAGACGCCAGTGTGCTCCCAAAGGGGTGGAGGCAAATAAAGGAGGAGGGAAGGGTGGAAACGAGGCGAGAGGAGAGAAAACGAGCCCTCGCTCTCTCTCTCTCTCTCTCTTAGCGTTAAAGATGGAGAGCAGGGGAGAGGGGACTGAAGTCTGAAAGATAAGGTGCCCCTCTCCACCTCCTAGATTATGGAATGGCACTTTAATTACACTAATGGGAGAACCAAATGTTAATTACAATTCGAAGTCCAAAAGAGAGACGATTCGCCACGGCAGGCCGAGCAAGAGAGAAGGAGAGCCCCTGATGTATAAATGCGGGATGGCGCGGAACAAAGATAGAGAGAAAGCGAGAGAGAGAGAGAGAGAGAGAGAGAGAGAGAGAGAGAGAGAGCGGAAACGGGATTTGCCAGGAAAGAGCGGGTGGCTCCTTTCCGGATTAGTATTATTTAATTAAAAATGCCCTTCTTGATTAGTCGTACGGGAGGCTTTTTCGCCCTAGTATCGCGTAATAGATCCAATTTTCAGAAAAAAGAGGAAGAGCCCGCGAAAGGGATTCTGACATGAAATTGTGTTTGCAAACTGTTTTGCCTTCGTTAGATCTTTTGTATACGTAATGAAAAAGTTTCAACGATTTACAATAAACCAGGACTGAAATTTGATTTACAACGCGTAAAGCAAACTTACTGAATTTTCAAAAAATGTTCGTAGTGGACGATATCAAATTAAATTGAATTACCTATTTACCTTCCCACGACTATTTTCCGAGCCCCGACAAAACTGAATAATTCAGGCACTCAAAGACCACGCCACGGCTCCAATAAAAGATGCATCTGCTAATTGCGACAGTAACGCAACACTTTATTTTATGGGCCATACACGCACACCTTGCGTGCGTGTAAAACGCGGGAATTAGCCCCCCCGGCTTGATAAATTATGTCGGGCCGGGACGTAAAGATTATGATTCGGAGTATCCGTCGGCTTAACGCGGACTTTCGGCGGGGGGCGTTATATTCCGCGCCGGTGGATCCACTTCCGCCGCGCGCCATAGGTATCTCACGCCGTGGCACTCGGTGTGTAAACAAGCCATAAATGTTTTATTGCCTCTCGTGTGGTACACCGCATCGTGGGGAGTCGTCGCTTCTGATGCTGCTCCTCGTGTATACAGCCGGGCCGCCGGGAAAATCTAGACTCGCTTTAAAGACGCGGGAGATAGAAAAAAAAAACGAGGAAGAGGAGGAAGGAAAGAACAAAGGAGGCAGATTTAGTAGGGTGGGGTGGATGGAGTCGCTCGTGCGTGCTTTACGCGACGGATAATTCTTCGCGGGGCGTTTTTATTGTTTTTACGGGGATTCCGAGGAGCGGCTGGATAAGAGGAGGTGGAGGCGGATACGCCCTCGGAATGCGACTTTAAGTGGCCCGACATGTGATTCCCAAGATGGGTTATCGGAAATGGCATAAATATGTCAGTAAGAGAGAACGCATTAAAACGGTTGACTGGTAATAGCTTTATTTTCCTTCCTTTTTTCCTCGTATTGATTAGAGATAATAAATGGCATAAGTTGTATTGCAAACAAAATAAGTAAAAGAATAAATATTTATTTAAGAGAAGTAAGAGAATAAATATTTATTTTACTTAAGAAGCTTAAAAACTAGAATTGTAAAATAAATAGATTATAACAAGAGTAGATGATAAAACAGCAAGAACTATAATGTCTTTTTTTTGAAAAACGACATATTTTAATGCGAAGAGATAATCACCGCCAGAGTGGAAAAAATAAGATCTGTTTCAGTTTGTTCACAATTTTTCCTTTAAACAGATAAGATAAATTGAATCAATGTCAATACTGATGAAATGAACACTGGCTAAATCCACTAAAATTCATTCGCCTGATAAGACACATTTGACAAGTAAAACAAATTTAGCACCAGTAATGCTCAAATGAATAATGAAGTAACTATATTAATTAACATTTAGAATTGCGCGAATTCACATCTTCAATAATTTCTATTTCGTTCGCACTCTTTTTGTTTTTGAAATGAGGATCGTTCCAGTATTGAACGTCACCCTTACCAAAAATCAAAAACACAACATTTGACGCAATCGAAACTGCAAACAATATCCAAAAGACGAGCCTCCATTCTCCCAGCGTTTGATTAGGCGTTATCACTCCAATTATGTACGGCGATATAATTCCAGTTAGGCCACACGATATACCATTGGTCAAAGCCATCAACGTACCCGAATAATTCGGGCTCAAATCCAACGTGTTGATCATGATGCTAGGATACGCAGCACCCATCACAGTCATCGCCACGGAAAACATGACGATGACCAGAGTTTGATCGCATCCGGCGTAGGAAGCGACGATAACGAAAACGCCGGAACAGGTCAGCGCCAGCACCGAGCCCAGCTTCCTCACGTTCGTCGTAGAAATACACTCCTTTCCGATGATGTAGTCCGACAAGCACGAGGTCGCGATACTTCCAACCCACATGCACAGATACACGACGGAGTTGAGGTAGCCGTTGCTCTGCACGGAGAACTTGAGGACGGTGCTCATGTACTTGGGCAGATCGGTCACTATCGTGAGGAGGGACCAATTGAATCCTATCGCGGCCGCGATCGCCGCCCAGAGCGGTTTGGACTTTAAAACGTGCCCCCAGGGAACCGGGGGCGGCTTCTCGTGCGTGTTCTTGCTCAGCTGCTCGTTCAGGTAGTTCAGCTCGCCGCTGGAGATGAAGGGATGCTCCCGGGGATTGTTGTAGCACAGCAGCAGCCAGAATATGTACCACACCGCGCTGACGCCGCCGATGAGGTAGAAGACACTCGTCCAGTCGGTGAAGTGCTGCAAAATCGCTCCGGACACGGAGTTCGCGTAGATCGTGCCCAGCAACTGCCCGGCGTAGACGAACGTCCCGGTCCTCGACCTTTCGCTCGGTGGAATCCACTGAGCCAGTAGGACGTTGATGGCGGGATAGGTGACACCTTCGCCCAGGCCCATTAGAAAACGCGCGACCATCAAGCCGACACTGTCGCCCCACACGACGGCCAGAGGTGTCAGCAGTGTGAAAATTGCGGTTAGGAATATGCCAAGTCCGTAGGTGTGTTTGCCACCGTACTTTTCAGCTATAGAACCACCGGGCAAATGCGTGACGATGTAACCCCAGTAGAAAGATGAAAGTACTAGTCCCTGTAATTTTTAAAATCAAATTTAACTAATTAATAACAGGATTTTATATTAAACATTGCTTACCTGTGTATATTCGCTCCAGGCATAATCGCCTTTAGAATTACTAGTTGAATTGAGGGAAGAATTATGCGCAACAGGTTCTATGTTGGTGCAGGTATCATCAAATGTAATCTCCGTTTCTATTGGTACTACCATTTCTGTCATAGTTATTGACAGACAGGCACGCATTGCGTAAGCGTGAAACAGCCCGAAGAAACACATCAATGCAAATACCCATCGTTGCCGTATGTGCACACCTGCAATAAAATTTAGCTGAATAAGTTTTAAAAAAATAAAAAGTCAAAATGAACAAGAAAACAAACTACGAAAGAATTGTTAGCGTACTTACAGCCGGAGCTCAGTGCATTCATTTTTGTTTTACCGCGTCCCAGATAAATTTTCGAACTGACGACAGATAAGGCAGGTAGTCACTTAATGACACATGTAATTCGTTAAGTGTACGTTGCCGCTGTTTGAAAGCACCGAAGCGATAATGATTTTAAAAGAAGCGTATACTTTCTAGTGGGAAGTGTTTGTTGGCTTTGAATTTATTTGCTTATATTAATTTTCCTCTCCGTCATTAATAACGCGTCTTATCTATTATTTAAACATCAATTATTTATTAAATTAATAGTGTGCGCAATAAACTTAATATCCGTAAAATGTGTCAGTGGGACGATTGTTAATGTAAAAATAAATAACAAGCGCTGATAAAAATAAAATTTAATTTACGCCGGTACAAGGATATTCTAGAAAAAAAGTGGAATAATAAAAGACCCTCGTCGACTTCAGTTTCAATTTAAGTTTCGAGGAAACGTGTCGGTATTACAATGTACAAAAACACGCATGCGAATGCGCGTCGCCTTCTCTCTGCCTTTGTCAGCTTTCTGATCTCGCGCTGGCAGCCGCTCTTTCCGACGTGAAATCAGCCTACCGGACAACACGGCCGGTCGACGACAAAAATCAGCAATTCCAATGAGCCGGCAAGTAGGAAGGGACGACGTAGTCTAAGGCCTGTAGAGCAGGTCGCGCCTGGATTGGTCGACGCGAGTACACCTCTGGCGAACAAATCTGGGCTGGAACACTTTGACGCGCGGCTACTGATAAAATTCTAATCGCACCTTTTGAACCATCCGCTTCGTGTAAATCGAGGCGAATAATTGCACGGGAAACAAAAGTGCCGATTGATCGGCATAATTTATGGACAGCTGCGTGTTAAACTTTCGCGCCACCGTTTGTGCTCGAGCATTAAAATTCAATGCAAATATTGATAACGCTTTTTCCTCTAATCATCCTACCGACTTTTGGCGCCGGAGCTTCGTATCTCGTGACGCGTCCCTTCCAAGGACGGCTTAAAA
This sequence comes from Eurytoma adleriae, assembly GCA_900480045.1. Classification (NCBI taxonomy): domain Eukaryota; kingdom Metazoa; phylum Arthropoda; class Insecta; order Hymenoptera; family Eurytomidae; genus Eurytoma; species Eurytoma adleriae. The sequence goes on from UXGC01000415.1 coordinate 63,539, forward strand.
AACACACGCGAAAAACGTCCCGACCCGACGGGCAGTAATGGAATTGCACACCACGGAAATATGTTGGACGAGAGTCGCCGGAATTTCATACGCGCGCCGAGGAGGGGGACTTGACTTACAGCTGCGGCTCCGATCGGATTTGAAAATCGACCTCGGGCTAGGGAGGGCCGAGGCTCTCGAGATTCTCGCCCGCGGAGAGTAAAGGCGAGAGAGAGGGGGCAGGGGAAGACGGCCAACGCGTGATTGATTTTGCATACGACACGGATTGGACAGGTTTGAGAAATTGAACTGGCTCTCGGGGCTCGCCTGCCCTCGAGCTCGCTCTCTTGGCCTTTGTTGCGATATATAGGCACACTTCGGACGACGACGAAAGAGCAAACGGGATGGGGTGGCCGCGCGCCTCTCCCTCTCTCTCTCTCTATCGTCGCTCCTGTGTACACACATATATTATAAATGTGTGTATATACGCGTCGGAGGTCAGGACGGTGATGGAGAGTGTGTGGATATGCGCGCGTGTGAGCTCGGCGTCTGGAGCTTTTCCTCTTCTTATTCCTGACTCCTTTTTAGATATTGAAGGGGATTGGACCAACGTCGAACGATTTGCAGAAGCCCGGCCGGTCGTATTTATGACTTCCTCTAGCACACATTTCACACTTGACTTTTTTTTCGAAACTGCGGGAGGGCTAACCCAGCAGTGCCGCGCCACTACGTTTTTCTTTTCTCTTTAAGTGCTTATTAACTTAAGTGGCTTAAGCTTGATTTAAACGTTTATAAGTGCGTAAGCATGAATTTTTCTAATAATCAGAAACAATATATTTTTAAGTAAGACTTGTAGCAGTCAAATTAATAAGATCAACAATGCTTAATGAATTTTTTCTAAGATTCTTAATAATTGATCTAGAGCATTATCGTGTAAATGCTGGTTGCCCATCAAACGAACCAACGCATCTTCATGATTTTTTTTCTAATATTCTCAATAGTCGACCTAGAAGTGTATCATAAAATCGTTCGTGTATCAATTCGCGTAGCTCATCAAACGAATCCCCACAGCCGGCGGAATAAGGAAACTTCCTTCGAGATCAGTGCGCAGGCCGCCTCATCCATACCAGTCAACGCAATCCCTTCATCCGCATCTATTTTCATTTCCTTCTATCCGCACACAGAGCCAGCCCCCCGCTCGCGCCGCATCCTTCCATCAAACCCTTTTTGATTTCTATTCCGGTCAATGCTTCGCGATAAGCGCGCCTCTCTCCGTCTCTCGACTTCGGTATCCCGATCACGCGCCCTATCCCCTTTAATACCTTCAAACGAACTCGCAGGGCCGCTCCTCTCTGTCTCTCCCGGGCGGCGCTTTCACGAGCGGCGCAAAATAAAGGGCTGACATGTGAACGCGTCTTCCGAGAAAGAGAGAAAGGGAGCGCGGGGGTGGCGCGCGCGCATGAGGGATGACTGAGCCCGCGCGAGTCGGTTAAACGGGCGTCTTCTTTCATAAATTTCGAGGGTGGCGCGCCGGCGGTTCTCCCCTTTCCCGGATAAAGGTTTAGAATAAATCGTTCGGCCCGTTATCCACTCCGACGTCGAGAGAGCCAGATAGCGCGCCGGCGGAGGACGAGGAGAGCCTTTGAGGATATCATCCGCTTGATGATTTTCAATGGGGTTGTTTCCAGGCGCACAGGCGCCCGGTCTGCTTTTTATTGTGAAATTTTTCGGAATCAGCGAATTTAGAATGCGGGCGACGGCTTTGCTTAGCGAGCAACGATGATTTTTCATCGGTATTTTTAGCGTTTTCGGATGCAGCGTAAATTTAAAAATTGAATTTATTAAATGGCTCTGTCAAATTACCTATTGTTTATGTTCTAATTCTTATTATCGATAAAATGAAGGTTCAGGAGATTTATTTGTGCAACTTATTTTTTCAGATTGCGCTATAAATCGCAAGTTGATATAGTTCCTGCCCTCAATTCCGAGCTATTTGAAAACACGTTCTTGGTTTCCATCTACGTAAACAAGGTAAATTTTTTAATATTTCTTTCACTATTTGTAAATAATTTGATTTAAATGAATGCAGTTTACCTTAAGTAGTCAATAATTACTTGTAATTCGTAGAAGAACGTTTTATATTATTTGATTTTATATCATTCTTTTGAATTTAGCGAATAAACGTTTGCCATTGATTTTTAAAATTTTTTAAATTTTTAAATCTGGATCTCATCACCGCCGACCTCACGAAATTAAATTTTACTTCACAAAATCTAGTTTGCCTTCGATCTGTTTTTGTGCTGTAAGTGGTACTCGTAAATACAATTGACTGCCTAATTTTAATACCGCGATATTTTTCTTGCGCCACCGCTTCTTCATCGATTATCATGCGATACATTCATGGCCTACGGCGGGCGACCTGACGGAAAGTGTAGAAGGTATAACGATATCATGCATAACCCCATGCCAAACTCGCATAAATATTCTAATAACTTTGGAAACTAATATGATTGCATTCACCAGGAATAATATCGTGTTTCGGAGGAGTCGCGACGTGTTTCCGGAATACGTAATACCGAAAATTGGACTTGCGTTGTTTCAGCTACTTTATGAAAATTTATTTTCTACTTTTAATTCCTTTCTTAAATTTGAATATTTTATAGCAAGCATTAAAAATTTTAATTATTCAAAATAAAACTAAAATGGAGCATCCTATCAAATTCACAGCTTGAAACAAAGTAACATAACAAAATGTATAAAATGTGTACAATACGAAGTCCGGGAAAATATGCATCAGCGAGCACACACGCGCAATATAGCGCGCGGAATTGGAAACAAAAGGCCGACGTTTCAATTAGGGCCCTTATTAGTTAGCAATAATAGGCGAGGCTAGCCCCTTCGGCTCACCCTCGCGCCGCGAGTCCTAGAGTCTTTAGCATTCAGCGTCCGGGGGCTTTCCAGCGCTTACCGCGCTCGCGCAACGTTATATAAGGTCCCGGGCTTGTTTGCGCTGGTCCGGCTCTTACGATATTAAGGGCTGACTAGGCACTCCTAACTCCTTCCCAAACACAGCAACGCTTATGCCCTCTTTCTGCCCCCGGGGCAGTCCGCTGTCTCTCCTTCTCCCTCGCTCCCGCCGACCTGACGCTCTCTCGCGTCGATTGATTTTCTCCGAGAGAGAGAGAGAGGGAGAGAGAGCACAGCGACGGAGGACAACCGCGTCTCCTTCTGGTGGCTGTAAAAGAGGGGGTGGTGGCGCTGATGCAAGCTCACCGCGGGATACTTGCGCGCGGACGGAGCTAAGAAGCCGTTTTACGAGCGGGCATTATCGTGACTTCCTCCCGCCGTTCTTACTCGTTTAGCTATACTTTTCCGAAGTTAGCTTATTACGCGGCCTCCCGGCTGTAAAAGCCTGTTTCCCTTCTCCTTCCCTTTTTTCTCGCCAAAGTCCAAGCTCGCGGTTTCTTGCACTCCTTGTCTGACGCTAGTTGGGGCTCGGGCGAATGTTAATTTAGCGATGCCGAGTGTAATTAAAGTTTTTTTGCGAGCTTCTCGGTGATTAAGCGATCATCGCGCTCCTTTAGTGCGCGGGAAATATTAATTAACAATGTGAAATAGTTCATCTTTTTTTCCTCGCGGGAATTACTTACAGAATTTTCTATAATGTAGATTAAAAAGTAAAATTAATACACTATTAATTTTTGTAAATAATTTTCGCGGTTTTTCATACTAAATGGCAAGCGTAAGCTGTCTTGTTTTTGACCAGTGGGTAAAAATATGACTAGCCTAAAGACTTAAAGTAATCTTTAAGAACTTGCGCTGTCACTGTAAACTCCACGCTAGCTCTAAATATCACTTTTTATCCAAAAGGTTTCGATTTTCTGATCACACACCGTTTTCCGAGTAGTACAGGAAACCCCATTTTCCGCAATATTTATCCGACTAGCAGTTAAAAAGAGGATCTCGAAATTACACGCATCGCGCACTATCGTTTTCTCCTCTCAAAAGGAGCACTCGCCTAAAAGAGACAGATAAAGAGCGCCGGCATACCTTATCGTCCCCGATGCGCTTTTCCCCGGCCTATACATCTGGGCGCGTAGCGCGCGACAAAAGCCTCCTCGCTCTTAGCCATTCATTCGGCCCCGCTACTCGCTCCTCTCTCGTATCACGTCTGGCCGTGCACGCGCGAATTTCGCGGGACGTGCTGGGCGCGCGACATCTTGTATTGTCGGATACCCGGCAACGCGACAAATTCATAATTGCGTTAATGCGGGCGCGGCACCGCAGGGCTGCGGCGAGAACCCCCGGCGAAAGGAGAGCGCGCGCGCCGTAGTCTGCTCCGGCTCCTTGGCGCCGGGAGGAAGCGGAGAGGCTCGTTAATCTTCGAGGGATTAATTCCGGCTGCGAGGTATCGCGGGCGCGGGTAAGGTGCTGCGAGGCCGCTCGCTGGTCGATGATTATTAATTAAATCGGCGCGGGCTTGCGCCTCGCGATTTTATCGAGCTTTGGGGACGCTGCGTGATTTAAGACGGGCTGAAAGCACTTTTGAATGATTATTTTAATAAGAATGGTACGGGAGATGACATTTTTGCAGGAAAGCTTAATAAAGATGGTACTATAAATAAAATGTTACTTATTAAGTCCATTAGATTTAAAGTGTTTTGCATCAACATTTGCACAATGAAATTGTACAATTATTTAATAAAGATTAAAAAAATTAAAGAGAATATATAGTGTAAAAAATACATTTTATGAAAGCTATCATTTCATAAAAGAATAAGTTTTTTTGTTCCATGTAGCGATAAATATATCAAAATGGGATCAGAAGGAATTGATACGAAAATCGGCTAAATTCACTCTAGGATCATAAAAAATCTAATCAAAAACATACCTACTTATATCACAAAGAAACGTCACAGAAATTACAATTGGGATGCAATCATCAAATATTCCTAATAAAAATTTCTCATGATCCTTATTTATCGACATATTTATCTAATCATTTCGATACAATTTAAATAATAATTATTATTGCACTATCTAAAAAAGGTAATGTTTGAATTACATAACTACATGTTATCGTAAAACATCACGACGCGAAACCATAAAAAACCTCTCTAAAAGCCATAAAATAAATGCCGTTCATCCATAATCAAAACCGTTTAACGCGTACGGTGGCGCGTGAGCTCCGGGCGTGGGTGCAGGGAGGCTCTTGAAAAAGAGGCTCATCCAGATAATAGAGCCATTAAATCGAGCAGCTTCCGGGGCGCGAATCACACGCGCGCTCGCGCGCGCGCACACGCTCGTCGGCCGCCACCCACCCCTTGATTATCATAAACGCGGAGGTGTGGGCCCTGGGGCGCGGGCGAAGGCCGCCGCCGCGATGGAGAGATAAAATTGCCGCGGCCGGCGCAAACGAGCCGAAATAAAACAGTGATATCGAGGCATTTCACGCACGAGCGGGAACGTTTAGCAAATTCAACGTGCGTGCCGGCAGTCGGCGGCTCCTCTCCTTCTCTCTCTCTCTCACTCCGCCGCCCCCGAGAATCTGCCGCAGGGGTAGCCCGCGCGCTGAAAAATACTCTTCTCGCTGACACCTGTGGCTTCGCCCTCTCTCCCCCTCGGCCCCCGCCCCCTCCCCTATTCTACATACGCATACGTGCGGGGAGCGCGGCAAAAAATCGCGAGTGGCTCACTCGCGTTTTATCCGCCGATAAATATCAATGGACGAGCGCGGGAAAAAAAATGGGGGGCGACGTTTATTACGCGGCAGCCCGAGCCCCTGTCGATGACAGCGAGCGCTGCAGCGGGTCGAGTGGCGGCTGTCATTCGGGTGTGTGGATTGTCGATTCGGTATTTTTTTTTTCTTTTTTTTTCGGAGTGGCCGCCGACTGGAAAACGAGGTAATGAAACGGCGCTGCCCGCGAAAACGAGGCAAATTTATTCGGGCAATTTATCACGCGCCGTTTGTATCAAGATAAACGAGGCTCGAATTTGATCCCGGGGAAATTGATGTACTCCCGTTTTGATTTCGCACTTCGGCCGATTTATTTTATTGCGACGAAATTTCTTTCGGAATGATTTATTGCATTCGAAGGTGAATTCATTAACTAACTTTGTTGAATTCATTTTCGCGTAAGGGTTAGGTAATTATTACGAAGATTGGAAATACTTCTAATTGTTACCGTAGTTGATGTCAATTAATTTGAAGCTTGAAATTCAATCGTTTTAATGATATTCGCGGTCGCACTTCTCGACTTAATTTGCATAATTATGAAACGCTCAACTACGTAAGAGGCCAATGAAAATCTTGATATCGAAAGAAGTAACCCTAACTTCGTTCATCTTATGTCGCGTTATATCCCATTAAATAGTAAAATACTCACATTAAAACCATCCATTTCTCCCTTGAGTCGCGTAAAAAAGGAATCGCGCTCATAAAAAATCGAATAGCCATCGCAAACTCTTGCTACGCTCGTGCCTTTTCTCATTCAGTACGTACCAGTGATTCGAAGGGAAAACGTAGTACATTGTAGTGACGAAACTTTTGTATTAAAGTCTGTCCATCTATCAATTAATTCATTTTCTTTGTAAACATACCTTCCGTATGCCTTTACAAAATGTGTATATAGATTACACAAAATAAATTATATAAGAAATCTTAATTTTTCTTTTAATCGTTTAAAAAGATATTTTTATAACTTGCTAAGTTTAATTTAACGCTAAATTCATATAAAACACGATCACTTTGTATTATGAAAGAAAGGTACACCCTCTTGACCGTATTCTTAGGCTATCGTACAAACGTGACACCATAACAGAGGGCGAAAGTAACGCGCTCTACAAGTGGTGGACTTTACGGGACTTAAGATTAATCCCTATAATTACCCTGGCCTCTCGCGATCGCGTTTTTGCCGGGGCCACCACCTAGCGGGGCGCTCGCCTTTTCACCTCGTCCGCGCGCGCGCGACTCGCTCGCTCGACCATAAAGATATTTATCGGGCCGGTGAAGCTTCTCCCCCGCTGGTCATCCTTTACTCGGGCGCACCGGGGCCTCCCCTACGGCCGGCGAAAAATCAATTACTCGGTGATTGTGTTTTATGCGAGTCCACGCTCGCTGCGCCGCGCCGGTTTAACGCGATTAACGCCCGTTAGACCGGAATGATTTTTTGCCCGCGCGCGCCACGTTAGTCCGGGCCTGGCTTTTTCCGGAAAATTTATGGGAGAGAGGGAGAGAGAGAGGCGCGTCCAAGCGTACACGAAGGGTCCGAGAAATTGCTTTTAAGTGATTTTCGACACCTTGGTAGACAAGACTAGTGTATTTTCTTCTCTTTCGATTTAATTAATGTGTCACGCGTGCTCTAAGAATTATTGGTCTCTTTTACGTAGATATGGCAAATTAAAATCTGCTTTCTGTGATTTTTATGTATTTTACTTAACTAGTAAAATCTATCGCATTCAATTTTTAGTATATACCCATATTACAGGAATCAAAAAAATACTCAAATATAAAAAATACTATTTAGTTTTTTTTAATTTTTATATAATATCGTCTTTTAAAAAATGTTCATTTTACAATAAATAGCTTGCGATGCACCCTAATTTTAGTAAATAAATTAGAGAGGTATTTATTTGATATATACTTCAGAGTAATTAATTTGATCTTTTCAGTCCCATTAATTCGAATTTTTAAATTATTTTCTGTCCCGGATAAAGCAATCGACAAAACGTAAATATAAAAATATTCGCAGTCGACTTGGCCGACAGCGAGCGCAGGCATTGGTCGCCACCCGCACAATAAGAATCGATATCTTAATTAGCCGCGAGCGGCTCGGGGTAGCAGTCAGCCAGTGGCTGCCGCCGCCGCGAGGAAGAGCCCGTGCCTGCCCCTCCTACGCTTTTCGATCGAAGCGACCGCGAGGGGGTGGGAGTCCGAGATCCGGCGGGGCCGGTTGTGGAGTGGGCCGACGCGGGGACGCCGGACCGGAAACGCGGAGCCCTCCGGAGCGCGACGTCCCGGCACCGGAAGCCCCATTCACGCGCCGTCGTCCGCGCCGCTGATACGTCGCTGAATAAACAATGCCCCGGCGAGCGCGCGCCCCCGAAAAAAGCTCCAAGACCGGCACCACCGCGGCTGGAAAAAGGGGGTGCGCGCGGCGTTCGAAAAAAAAATTCGAGTTTGCTTACATTGAATTTCTGGCCGTGAGCCCCGGGACCGGGGCGCACGGCCGGAAATTCGTTTCACGAGTCGCTCGGTGCCCCGGGTCCGGCCCGAGCTCTTTTCACTCGTGATCCCCAGCTTTTTTTTTCGGCTGTTGAATGAGAGCGTCCGAGAGTCCGAGGTGGCCGGGAGCGACGTCGTTTCTTGACGGACGTGAAGGCTCGCGCGCGGACGCATGGCAGCGCGAGTTTTCAAACATCACGGGGGCTCGGGAGCTTTCTTTATGTGGGCGAGAAAGAACGACTCCGTCGAGGCGAATTAACGCGGGGGGCGCGAGATTTTACTGGCTCCCGACTAATCCGATAGAGTGGTGGCGGCAGCGGTCCCCAATCGGCCAATCGGATATGACTAGCGCTACGTATTGTCTAATAAAGTCTCATTACGACGGCCGCTCCAGTCGCTCCTAACGAGATCTAGCCGCTGCATTAGCACTAATAATTTTTCTTGCTCATTGGGCTCGAGCACTGATTGACGCTGGCACTGATTGCTCCGCCTTAGCGGAAACAAAAATACTAAGAGCCGAGCCGATAAGATATGAAGGTACATTTGTCCTGCTTGTGGTATATCTTAAATTATTGTAGTGTAAATAAAAATGGGTATGCATACGACGTAACGAGTAAACACTAATATTGTAAATTGCGCGACAAATGGTAATGTTATCTTGGATATGAATGTGATGGAAAGATATTATTTTTCTATCATACCAGTTTTTAATAAGTAGAATTTCTCAATCGTTGACGCTCATTATTTTCAAGTAGGTACTTTTATTACTTACATAACGATAACAGTTTACGATGAAAAAGCTTTCAAGTAACAAGTAAGTGATAAGATCCATGAGATTTTTGCAGACATTTATACAAAGGAAGAAACTGGACAATTTTAAATTGCTATTTCAGAGAAGAGTATTAAATAATTACAAATTTCTTAGCTATGGGTTGCATTGACTATGGAATAACTAAACATCTATAACCCGATCTACTTCCGGCATTGATCTGCTATAAGATAAGAATCATTGCCTTAAGTTTCTGAAGAGTTATAAGAAAAAAAAGTATTATGGGTGAAATACCTGAAGAAATAACAGTAATTTTAATAACCCTCTCGAGACCTAACAATGGAAGCTCACAAAATCATACTCAAATTTTCAAAAATCTCACCTTCGACTCAAACTGTGCAAACAGCAGCTGCGCCGAGCGTACCTGTTCGCTCTCGAGCGCCGTCCTCGCCACTCCCTCCCTTCAATTACTTCAAACGCATTCGTCGTCCGGGTGACGGACTCGGTCTTCATCGAGTCGAGCCTTCTGTCTCTCTCCCTTTCACCCGGCGCTCAATCGAGTCCGGCGCCGGAGCTCAATTTCAGTGCGACGTAGTATTTGCCGTGGTAGAGAAAGACGGAGCTCGCTCTTTGCCGGCGCCCGGACGGCTTGACCTCTCGTTAATCACCAAAGACACCGAGGGGTCTCCGCGGCGCGGCGACGAGCGAGAGAGACGCCGAGTCGGAGGCCCAAGCTGTGTAGTTGACCGCAGCGTTTGACCGTCGCCGGAGCAGCTTCCCGGGCGCACGCGGGAACACCTTTGCCGTAATATAGCGAGCAAAGATGAACCGCAGATTCAATTCAAATCGACCGGACCACCCCGAGCGGGTCGTTAGGCCGCCGCCACGGCGCAAACTTTGTCCGCCGACCGTCTTCCGGCCGTACGCCGGGCTAAATTGTGTGTCTTGGACGCGCGCCCGCCACCTTCCTGTCTATATGCATGTTTTGCACAATGAATTTTTCAGTTTCTACCATATTATAAGCGAGAAAATAACAATTTTTTTTTTAATAACCAAAATCAGTATGTATACACAAAATTTTACTTTAATTTTTCACACCAACGACAGGTTGTAAATCTTTATCTTTTTGCAATTATAGAAACATTTTAACTGTAGCTTTTCGTATTAACACAAAAATTAAAATTTAAAAAATATTCGCGAAAAAATAAGCGCAGGTTCCCATCGTAATCCCGTCGCCCCGGAGGCGCGTGCAGCATAACCGGAAACCGAACGGAGAGTGCACGGGGCGAGAAATCGAATTGATGAGGCAAGTTCGGGGCGCGCCAGCGATCCACTCCGGCGAAGGGGCCGCGGTTTATACGCCGATTTCACGCTGGGCTCTGTGTACACACGTATACACACGCGGCATCGCCCCGAGCGCGGATGCCGCGCGAGCGCGCGCTACACTTAATCGCGGGATTAACTTACTTGGCAGGTAAACTATGCCATTGCGCGCAGCGGGATAATCCCCATCCGAAATCTTAGCTTTCCTATGACCGTTAAAGCGGCGCGGGAAAACAAATCGAGCTCCTCGCCTCCGCTTTAGTCTTAGGTTCGGGGCTATCTTTTGCCCGGCTAAACTCGAGATTATTACGAATGTGTAGGTGTAAGAGCCGAACGAATTGCAGTTAGATAAATTCACGATTTCTGGGGCGATCCTCCATTAGATTATCGTTTCTGAGGAACATTTTTTAAAATAGCAAAAATCCATTCTGCTTCACTAAATTGCAGATTGCGGAGTATTTTTTTGAGGTAAATGAATCAGAACAAGAGTATTTAATGATTATTTCATTAATCGATTATTATTAAAAGACAAAAACTTTTCATGATCCGATTTAAAATATTAAATTCGTATCAAAATGTTTTTTTAATTCAACTTTATGTTAACCATCCATACTATTTCTTTAAATAATTCACACCATCCTAGACCATTAGTTTTTTTAAGAAGAAGGCAATTACAGCTATCTATATAGATATTTATTTAATACTTTAATCGTTTTTCAACAAACGTTTCTTTTCTATCGCATTTCTTTATTGTCCCTAAAGAATAATGAATTATGATCAAATTGTAAGAAAACGGCAGACAAAATCGAAGGCCGTGTGCGAGAAAACTGTGCGAATGTCGTCGCGCGCGACAGGAGCCAGCGGTCACGTTTGCTTCGCAGAATAGAAGGAGGTTACGGGGAAGGAAGGCGCGAGGCACCGACAAACGATTCGCGCGCGGGACGTGGGTCTGACGTATCGTATCGCGCAGTCGTGGAGATACATACGCGCGAGTCCTGCACAATGCGTCTCCACCCGATGAATGGCGAGGCACTGGCTAGCACTGGAGTCCGCGCAATGCTAAGTTGAACATTGACTTGCCCGAGGTTGGCACACACGAACCGAGCTTTCACGCGGAACGTAACCGCTCACTTGCGCAACGAAAGATGACGTCCAAGTTGGTAAATTAATGCACGTTAAATGTAAAAAAGTAAAAGCTTTCAAATTCTTATGATTATTTTATAAAGATTTGGACGTGTCTTGTTATAAAAAAAATTCGCGTAAAAATAATAAATTACTGGAAAAGTAAAAAAAGATGAAAGAAAGGAGGTCGAGTGCGCGTAAAAAAGGGAAATTGGTATTGCGCCGCAAGTGTCGGCCGGTTAAGCGAGCGGTTAGCGGCGCCACCCCAGCTCGCGGGGGCATAAATAGAGGTGACGTAATTACCGAGATTAATGCAGCCCCGGCGCTTTTCGGCGGCCGGGAGCGGCAAGCGAGACGCGGCGCCTTTTATCTCGCCGAGCCATCGCCGCCGTCGACCCCCGCCGACGCGGGGGTGGTTTTCCCGGTGCGCCGGAAAGTAATTTGAGAGGGCGCGCGGTTTTTAAATATTACTTATCCCCCGCGGTACGTGGGGGGCAGGGTCGATGCCTCGCGGGCCCCGAGCAGCTGCTTCCTCAGGTGCCTCTGACACGCGTCGCGCGGTTATCAAGGAGACGGAACTTCTCCTTTGGATTTGACTACGCGATTTTCACCGCCGCGATGTACGCTCCGCAGAAAATGAGACAGATTCCGCGAAGCACTCGCAGAGAGGGTGGAAGTCAATTTTAGGCTTTTCCTTTTAGGCGCGGAACGAGATTGACGCTGCTGCGTGAATTTGGACAAGTCTGATTGAATTGATCGTGTAAGTTTGTTTCAGAGATTTAATCTGGATACGGTAAAAAAGTCGATTAAAAGTTACTAATTGATGTCGCAAATAATTGTTTCTGGATGTGTTAAAAATATGGCACACATTTTCAAAATTTTTAATACTGATAATCGATTCGCAGTATATGAACATTAATTATCATTCACAATCTTGAAAAAAAAAAATAAAATTAATTCAACTTCATAAGAAGGCGAGGTAAGAAGAAATCTCGCCCTCTAATGCGGAAGAAAATAAGCGAGAGAAAAAAAGGAAGAGGAAGAGCTAAATAAAAGAAGGACTTCCTCCTTTAAAACCAAAAACACCCGGTCTCCTTTCTATCCTCGGTCTCTTTCCTCCCGGCGTCGCGGCGACGACGACGCCGTGGCCTCCCCTCGCGCGCGCAGAAACAGAGAGACGGCGACGTGCCACTATTCACCTCCTTGAAAAAGGGACCCCTTTTCTCGGGGCGAGCCACCGCCGGGCGGCAGCGCCGAGACAATGATATCGCACAGGAAGAGAGCGAGCGCGAGTTCGCCGCTTTACAACTCCCGCCGGAGAGGAGGACGCGCCTCCCCCTCCTCACCGGGCGAAATTAATATCATAAATAATATCGTAAAAATACTGCAGCGTCGCCGCGGCGCTCTAGTTAAGCTTCTTTTTCAGCTTTCTCGAGCGTCGTTTCCTCGAGCAAGTTTTGCGCGGTGGTTTCTGGCGACGCGAAATCGGCGTGAATTCGCTCGTCAACGAAAATTAGTGGACACGAGGAGCGTTTTATTTAAGAAACGTATTTCTCACACGCAGAAGGATTTTGCTTATTTGATGTCGCATTTTAAAAGATTTGAGTGGGGTTCTGGTAAGAAGTCTAAGTATATAGATCAAATCGATGCGTACATGGTTTAGTCGTCAAATTTCATTTAAAAAGACGATTTCAAAAAGTCTACTTTTTAAAAAAAACGTGTATATTCATCTCGGTAAAAAACGACAATATTTAAAACTTTTTGAATTTTTGAAAAAGTGTTTCAAAATTGTTTTAAATATTGCCCGCCTTTACCAAGCTACGTATTTGTGTACTTCAGTTATAATATATACATACATATGTACATAGACACGTACATGTATATTATATTGAAGGTGTTTTTGTAACCTAGTATTAGTTTTAATAATATCATTTTCATGACATTAGTAGCAATATTTCAAAGTTTTTGTTTTAATTGAATTATACGCCTTGCGGCGTTGTCAAAAATTGTTTAAGTCAATTATTATACTTATATATTAAGCTTTCATCATACCTGTGTAAAGAAGAAAGATAGAAGAATCTTAAATCTAAATCACAGAGTACTTTTGATTTTCGTTAACCTCAATAGAGGCTTTAAGCTCATTATTAGCCCTCTTGGCAAGGCCTAGAGCTAATGATCCATCAAGCTACTGACTGCAGATTTATGTTCTCAGAAGTCAATTGTGTATTCTAGGATAGAGTGACCAGGCGCCACGTATTGGTGACTGTGCCTACTATATTTACAAATGCGTGGATATCAACGCTACCACGTAAGGAACATTGACTTGAAAATAACACGAAGTATAAGTGTGACCGTTTCGCGTACGATATTTCTGTGACTCATAATAAATAAGATCATTTATTATTTTTTGTTATTTTTATATGAAAGTAAGGAGCATCTATCACGATTTAAAAAACTGTTTTATTTTATTTGTTTATAGTCAGCATTTTAAGGCAGTTTTATTAGATGAGAATAAAAGTCGTTCCTAGTAATTTTCAGTTTTTGAATTATTGTTAATTAATTCTAATAATAATGCAAGGTATTATTTAATTCCATGAGCACGTTTCATTTATACTCCTTAATTAATTAACATGCTCATAGAATTTGTTAATTAATTATATTTTGATGCGCATAGTATTAAAAACAAAATATAATTAAAATTATTTAATATTTTAAATAAAAGTTTTAAAAAAATAATTTTTTGAAACATTAAAATTATTTCAAATAATTTAAATTTATCCAGACATCTAAAATGTTTTTCAACAATTTCCTTTCTTTCAACAACATCCTCCTTAATTATTTTCTGTTATTTTGCGATGTCTATAACCAATTAGCGTAGAAGTTTCTCTCGGCGACGACCTGCAGCGTGGGCCTCGGCGGCAAAAGCTACGAAGTCGTCATAATGCGCGCCGGCAGGAAGGCGAACGGTAGCACCCAGCTCGCCTGTGCGCTATTAGGCGCGCGTTACGACGCCCACTCGCGAATATAATCAGCCTGATGGCACAAAGCAACGCACGCGGCCCCCTTCCCGCTGCAGCGCCTCGCGGTCCTGCCGGCGCGCACCGCCCCACCTTCCCGACTCAAACGCTGATGATACACAGAGGCACAGCCGCGATGTGACGTACGACGCGCGACGCTAATTCGCTCCATTGTCGCGCGTGTGCGCCAGCGAAACTAGGCGAGCCCGCGGGGGTGGGGACGCGGGAGAGGAGCCGGCGCGACGCTCCACAGGTAGCAAGAAACTCGCGTCCTACACCGACGAAGCGTGTAACTCGCGCTTCTTGCTCGGCGCCCTGATTGTCGATGGGTTACACCACGCGCCGTCTAATTCATTAGCGAGCTGCAAAAAGAGAAGGTCCCCTGCATCGACGATCCATAGGCTTTTAATATTAATGCGCATCGGTTCAGAATAAATTTCGATAAAGGAATACTGTTTGCCGTGTAGGAGCCGAGGTGCAGATCTTGTACGAAAGTCAACTCTCGCTTCTTATTCGGGAAAATTGGATTACCCGAATTCGAGGACGTCAAAAAGCGGGATTACCTGCATAATTGAATCACGGGCCGCGCGACTCGCTCGACATTCATTCGGCAAACTTGGCCCACCGCAAGGCTGCGACGAAGAAAGGAGCCGGGATCGGCAAGCCGCTTCCTGAGCAGGCAATCATTAGGTTTTTGGTTGGATGCCAAAGAGTCACCGGCTCACGGCGAGGCGGAGAAGCGAGCGATACAGGGGGAGAACGACGAGACCTTAGCCGTGGATAAAGGGTTGGTCGTAGGACGCGAGCGAGCGTCCCGAGGCGAGGCAGCCAAGAACCACCCGCGTTTAACTCGAGAAAAGGCGAAGGAGAGGCGAGCCGCCGGGGGCCGCCTTTTAATGGAATTAAAAGTAAGCCCAGATAGCGAGGTTCGCCCGGTCTCGTTTATCTCGGTAAATACGCCATTACCCGCGGCCGCCCTCGCGGAATATCCGCCCACTTACCTGTCGTCCCGCGGCGAGGGGCTTTCCGCGCGCGATTCCGGAAGAATCTTTCAATCGCTCGCTCCGTCTCGCTTCCTCCCGCCGTCGAAGATGAAAAGAGCATTTTTATGCTCGGCGCTCGAGTTACGACCCCCGAGGGTGCTATTTACCCTTCGAGGTTTAAAAAAAAGTAAACCGCCGAGGTGTTTCGAGTTAACGGGATATTTTGCGGCGAGCTTTGTTTATAATCACTGAGAGATTTTTTTTATCAAATTGGTGATGAAGCTCGCCGTAAAAATTTCGTGAAAAGGGTAATTGTGAGACGTGCGAGGCAATTGGTAAAATTGGAAAAAATACCAGTGGAAACTTCTTAAAGATTACGGGTTCGCCTATAAAAATTTCCAGTAATAGTAAGACTGACAATCCGAAATTCAAATAAAATCAAATAAAAATTTACTACCGCAAACTGTCCATTATAATTACCGTTTTCTCGCGTAATTTTTACTTCACGATAAATGTTATCTAAAATTTCTTTCAACGACATAATTGTTTTTAAATATAAAAATTTTGTAGAATTTACATGTTGTCTAGTTCTCGCTGTTTTAAAACGACGTAAAGCATCAAATCAAATAGGAAATCACAGTCTACTGAAAATTAGAAGAAAACGCGGCATAAATCTAAGAGCGCCCCCGCGGGCCAAAGTTCGAGTCGAGATTTGCTCGCGGGCGCTCAATCGCTCGGAAAAGGGGCGAGCCATCTCGCGCCAATTCCGAACTAGGTAAGTTAACTAGTCCATGAAGGCGGGGAGGGGGGCAGATGGATAGATAGCCAGCAGTTAGGCGTAACACCGATACAATTAGATGTGATCTTAACGCCATAACTCAGGCCTAATCTCGGGTCCGCGCGGGCCTCGTCTATATACCCAGCCAGCGGGCACGGGGCGCGCGGCGTTTACCGCGTCCAAGAAGCGAGAGATAGAGCCGGCGCGGAGTGAGTTTCGGACTTCCGGTGGAAGGCCAAGGCGAGTCACTTCATTATTCATCCCATTCTGCGGTGGCCCGGTTATCTCGCGCGCGCTGCATCCACGGCCCCCGGCCCGGCCGGATGTACCGGGGCGAAGCCGACGACGCGCCTCCGCTCGAATAGCTCACGAATTCTATGGTGTGAATCGGCCCACCTTCCCTCCCCGAGATATCCGGCCGATACCAATCGCACCCGCAGACCCCGCCGACTCTTTCTCTTTCGCTCGCTTGAATTATCGGCTCGACTGGGCTCTCACGGCTCGGCTGAAATTCGATTTTAGGCGCGCGAGCGCAACCCCTTTCGC